>PISX010018063.1:0-26384 GCA_004024625.1 Mellivora capensis | reverse complement strand
TTAAAAAAAAAGTTGATCAACTGGAGAAATTTGAGCTCTGAGTGTTTGATGATATTAAGGAATAATTTCTAATTTTTAGAAGTAATAATGATATTATGGTCATGCTAATTTTTTATAAAGAGTCAAGTCTTTGGAAATGTATATTAAAGTATTTATTCTTTAAATAAATTACTGAAATTTGCTTCAAAATGATTTAGGAGCAGAGAAAAGTGGGTGAGAGCAGAAAAAACATATCAATAATTATCTATTCTGGGTGGTGAACATATAGGTGAATATATAGTGAATATACAGGTGTTTTCTATTCTATGTTATTTCTCTACTTTTGTATGTTTGGAGTTTTCCATAATTAAAAAAATGATAAAACAGTGGTTGATCATCTGAATTTTACATTATTATTATAGTTACTATTAATAGCAGAGTTTCTTGAGGTTTGTTTGCTAAATTGATTGAGAGATGATAAAAATGGTACATACCAATACTTGCTACTCCTTATATCCTCTGCCGTACTTACTGATCACAGACAAGCTTGAAAGGAATACCAAGTATTCTAAGGGAAGAAAGACAGTTTAAACGACTTTTCACTTCTTCCTCCTAAGGGATACTTTTTTAATTTCTTGCTGGCTATGAAAGTCTAGATCCAAGTCTAAATTTCTAATTTGATGATATGACATAAGGGTTAGGAAATAAGTCCACTTATGGGAAAGGCAACCAAGAACTCAGATGTCATCAAAGGCATTTTGGTCCTAAATTAATTTGTACAAACAGTACCTTTTAGGAAATCAGTTTGACATAAACATTTACATTTTAGTAAATTCAATTTAGAGAACAACTAATTGGGAGCTGCTATTGTTGTTTTGTTTTGATCTTTGATTTTTGAACCTAGGAGAAGTATTTTCCTGCTCTTTTTGATATGCAAAGAAGGAAGATTAAAAGGGTACCTATGGCCATGGTATTAGGATTAGCCAGACTCCTAGAAAAGATGTACTGCTAAGAATTATCATCCCCAGGGGTGCCTGGGTGGCTTGGTTGGTTAAAGCCTCTGCCTTCAGCTCAGGTCATGATCCCAGGGTCCTGGGGATGGAGCCCCGCAGCAGGTTCTCTGCTCAGCGGGGAGCCTGCTTCTCTTCCTCTCTCTCTGTCTACTTGTGATCTCTGTCTGTCAAATTAAAAAAAAAAAAAAAAAAAGAATTATCATCCCCAGAAATTCTATTTAGCACTGGAATCCCAGAATGCTAAGCAAGAGTTTGTCTCATCTATATCTTGCCACTTTTGCCCCAATTCAGAACCTTGTTTTGATGTCTGTTCTATCCTCCCTTTTGTCTGCTCTCAGTGTTTTAAGATTTCAGGGTTATAATTAATGAGTGGGATAAGTGCATTGAAATAATTGCCCACTTTGCATGGACCTAAAGCTTCCTCTCACACCAAGGACTCTGTTAGGGAGACCAGTGAATTCCTCACACACAGAAGCCACAGCATGGGCTCAAGTGTACACATTTTAAATTACTAGTTGTTTTTCATTTCTATCAACTGAGTCTTTTCTTTTCTTTCTGAAAAACCAAGCTATGCATTTTAAAGAATTCTGGTAATTTTTTATCCCAGTAATTAATTCTAGGCATGGTGCAGGGTGGGTGAGGGGTCGCAGGGGTGATTACATTAGCTTATCCACTCTTCTTCTAGCTTTCATGGTCTGATGAAGGTGCATGTCTTTCACTTCCCCCTTGACTAGGAGCTCCATGAAGCCTAGGACTACTTTGTATTTATTATGTATGTATGTATGTATGTATGTATTATTGTATTTATTATAAGTCATTACTGACTTACAACAGGAAGCTAGCATAGGGTTGTTGCCAAATAATATATATGTCAAATGAAGCAGTAAAATAATTTTCTTTTAGGTGACATAGGAAATGTTAATCATATCTTTTTAATTGTGAGCCATACACAAAAAAGGAGAGCTTGAATTGATCACATCATTCCAAAAGATTCATTGCTCAAGGATTATGTCTCCCATGAATTCCAAATTTGATATCAGCATCGGAATCAGAAAATGCTAAGCGAAATCGATCTCTGTTACACCTAGCCTCTTTTTGCCTCAAATTAAAATATTTAAGAACAATTTCAAGAATAATGAATACCATTTACTGGCTACCCACTTCAAGTAAAAGAATATTTAAAAACTTTAAAGCCATTTTATCCAATTGTATGCCCTTCCTTTCTACTTCCCCCCTCCATGCTCCCGAGGTATCTTGACTTTTTAAATTTTCTTTATGGTTTTACCACTGAATGTCCCTACATAAAATATTATTCAGGCTTGAAAACCTGAACTTATCCATGTAAAGACAAGCCAATACTTCTCATACTATATAAAATTGCCTTATAGAATAAAAATTTAGGATCTCTGGACAATAGTGTGGAATGAGCTACCTTGTGATCTTTTAGGACCCCTTTCTGGCAAACTCATGAGTGAAACCTGAGTATAGGGCTACAGGCATTTGGCAAGGCTGCTGTATAGACCAGCTACTGATGTCTAGGAGAAATGTGGTCAGATCCAGTGAGTTGCTTACTGTGACCTGATCTGAAGCTCACATTGACCTACCAACATCTCTCAGAAATAAATCAAAATAGAACTTCCATGAGGTGAAATTAATGTCTTAACTGATCCAAGCAAGAGAGCATTCAGAGGACTATAGGAACTTTATTAAGACAAGCCAAAGACTGATAAAAGTCTTGGCCAGATAGAACCGGGTATTGTGTCTTCAGATTTAATTTAAAAAAAAAAAAAAAGGACACAATGGGGTGCCTGAGTGGCTCAGTCTGTTGGGCATCCAACTTGATTTCGGCTCAAGTTGTAATCTTGGGGTTGTGGGATCGAGCCCCCATGTCAGGCTCCATGTTCAGTGTGGAGCCTACAGAAGTTTCTCTCTCTCTCCCTCTCTCTATCTCCCTTTCCTCCCCCCACTCATGCTCTTTCTCTTTCTCTCAAGAAAAAAAAATGGGGAAAAAAGGCACAATGGCTCCTGAGATCCCAATGAAAACACATGATTCTGTCTTTTGAGTCACTTGGTCTAATCTACATTAGTCACCCTGTTTTTGGTGCTCAGTTATAATCCTGGGATCTCCATTTACTATCATTCCAGGAATTCCCAGGCCCCCTCTTTTGTGTTGGATACCCTGTTTCTTGTATGAAATGCTTTCTTCTTCCTACACCTTCTGTTGTTTTTTGGTGGGTCACATCTTCCAATAGATTTAGAGGAAAAGAGCATGGCAGTAAATTTTTGAAAACTTGAATGATTAAAAATATATTTGCTTCATAAGGAATGAATTTGAGGGAGGAGATGATTTTCTTCAGAATTCCAAAGATACTGCAGTGCCTGGGTGGCTCAGTCAGTTAAATGTCTGAATCTTGGTTTCAGCTGAGGTCATGATTTCAGGATCATGGGATAGAACCCCACATCTGGTTCACACTCAGTGTGGAGTCTACCTCAGACTCTCTCTCTCTTCCTTTGCCCCTTCTCCCTCCCTTTCTCTCTCATAAATAATAAATCACTTTAAAAAATAAAAGGATTTTCAAAAATACCTTTCCATTTTCCCGTTACTTCAAGTATTCTGTTGAGAAATCCAAACTCATCCTGATCCTTTATAGATGACCTGAATTGTTGTATTCTCTTCAGAAGGTCAGAAAAACTTCTGCTCCATGCTCAGTGTTCAGGATTTTCATAATGATACCTTGGTCTAATGAAATTTTTGTACTGGACACTCAGAGAAGCTTTCCAATATAAAAACTCGTGTCCTTCAATTAGAGATATTTTCTGAGTTATCTTATTGATGATTGCCACTCCTGCCATGTTTTTTTTTTTTTCTGTTCTTTCTTTCTGAAACTCCTATTATTTGGATATTAAACAGCTTAGATACATCCTCAGATTTCCTTATGTATATGACTTATTTCTACCTCTTTCTCTCCCTTACTCTTTTTTGTCTTATTTTACTTTCTATATTATTTTAGGTTTTGCAATAGGATCTCTGTCACATATTCTTTTTCCCCTAAGACTTTAAAAAGTATAGAGCTATTCCTAGCTTGTGGGCTGTATAAAAATAAGCTACAGGCAAGATTTGGTCTGCAAGCTAGTCTACTGGCCCCTGATCTAGACAACATCTTTAATATGAAAGTAGGGAGAAATAAATATGACAGTAAATAGACCTTAGCCCCATATGGCTAATGAGGTTAAGACTAACAGAAAACTTAATGCTTTGCCAGGGACTTTTTTTTTTCTCTAAACAGCTCTTATGTCTTTTCAGACCCCATTAACAAATCCACTCGCTGTCTCTGCAGAGACCCCGATTGACAGAAATGAAGGTCACCAATATGGCTCCAGCCTCAAACAAGCAAAGCCTTGCATTCCTTACCCCAGACAACAAACCCAGACCCCATCCATTTTATACCAGCTCTCAGAGCATGTACATACCCCTCTCCTTGTCCTAAGATGAACTTCTAAAGTCAAGGGCTGAATTTTGCCTCATTTTAATGTTAAGTCTTTGCACCAAAGTGAACATGGGATGTTACATATATGTTTGCTCAATGTACATGCTCCATCTTTCCTCACGAATAGTCAAAAGCATCCCTGACTTTTTCACCAGTATGTATGTAACTCCAATCCCTGTAATTATAAAAACTTGTTCTATTCTCAGGGGGATGAGAGAGATTTGAGACAGCCTCCCATCTCTTCATTTGGCTAGCTCTTGAATAAGCCCATTCTTTGCTGTGCATCAGGCAGATGAACTATACAATTATACAGTGCTTTCCCTTTAAGTTCTGGTAATTGTTCCCTTCCCTCATTTTTTCATTTTAAGAATAACTATTATCCAGAAGGTGCTAGGTCCCTAATTACTGCACTGTCACTTGTGGTTCTTCTGCAACTGTGCCTTATAAACAGTCCCTCTGTATCAGATTATCTTATTTTGAGTATGCATTCCTATTGGCATCCCAATAAATATAGTCAAAGTAATACCCACCGCTGGTACAAAAATCTGTATTCATTTCCTATTGCTGCTGCAACAAATGACCATGAACTTAGTAGCTTAAAATAACATAAATTTACTCTCTTACTGTTCCTAAAGTCAGAAGTCTGAAATTGAGGTATCACAGGGCTACATTACTTCTGGAGGCTTCAGGGTAGACTACATTCCTTTGTTCTTTTTAGCCTCTGGAGGCCACCTGCATTCCGTGGCCTATGTCCCTTCCTGGTGTCACAACCCAGTCCCCTGCTTTCATGATCATATCTTCTACTACTCTGATCCTTCTGTCTTCTTATTTAAGGGCCTTAGTGATTACTTTAGACCCACTCAGATACTCAAGGATAATCTCCCCATCTCTAGATCCTTTACTTAATGACATTTACAAAATAACTTCACGGCAACACCTAGATTAATGTTGGATTGATTAACTGAGGACCGTGCCCTAGCCAATTTTACACATAAAATTGACAATTACATAGTGTCAGAAAACAGACTCTCAGCACAGGATTCTGGAATTGGGTGGGACTTGGTCATATATTTGAAGGATGCAAGGATTATTTTCTTCGCCAGGCAAAAATGGGATGCAGGTGATCTGCAACGTGTAAAAGCATCAGGATTACCCACTGTTGGCAGCATTATATGGTGTGCAGATGGAGGGCAAGTTACTGAAATATCAAGTGTGTGAGGTACTGTAGACACAGCACTGATGATAAAGATTATGGATCCATGCTGCTTCTCCTGACAGCCAGAGAGCACAGTGGAGAAAAATGGAAATTAACCAATATAAACACAAATTCAAATTTGAACATGAACATGAATACAAGAATACAATTAAAAGCTCTCATGAAGAAGAACCAGAAAGTCCTTGTGGTGACTTTAACTGGGTCCCTTAATCCACAGTCACAGAGTAGAGACAGCTAATAAATAACTAAGCCAGAGTCCAATTGCAATATTAGCAGAATTACAGCTCCAAGCAAATGCTTGCCCCTTAGAGGTCATTTTGTTAAAATAAAGATCCTGCTTAGAAGAAGCAGGACTCTGAATCATAGAATGGAGACATTTAAGTAGAAATGGATGAAATTAAAAACTCATCTTCCAAATGCACTGAACTCCCCTGTCTCCCTCCACCCTCCTCCACTCTGAGGAAATCAGCCCTCTTCTACATTCAAGTCTTTAAATGATATATCTGTAAAAGCTGCTTTGCAAACTCATATGGATTCTTCTCAGGACACACCCCATTGCCTCTCATTGCCTCCAGGCCTTATGAGTTATATTCCCAAATATCAGAGTTAGAGAGGAATAAGGCCTACTCTAGAAAGAGGTAATGTATACACCAATAAATTAAAAGATTTTGCCAGACTTACTTACAGAGCCTGGGGCATACATGGAAGGGCATTTTTAAAATGTAGCACTCAAGTCTGTCTCAGTTCATTGACATGGATTCAAAGTCACCTAGGATCTGGGATTTACTGGATTGGTTTGAGCCACTGTGAATAATATTAAAACCTTATTCAGTTGACTAATTGAAGATTGAACTTAGCAATGACTTATAGTTAATGATGTAATGTCCTCAAAGTATGAGAACATCATTAGAACGCTGAATAGAAGGAATCTGACGGTTCTTATAAATGAATATTTCATATGATTCTATTAGGGGCAATCTGCTAGCCATCCTTATGAGAGGCCTGAAAAAGGACAGCCACAGACCATCTGGAGTAGCAATCTTTAGAGACATCCTAAGTATCTGAAATCATATACCCATCAACCAATAGCTTAAAGCTTCCCATTCCATCCACATCTAACCCATTTTACCAACTTCTTCTTGAGAAAACATGCTTAGAATCATGATATTCTCATTCCTTGGCCCCAGGACCCACACCATTGGAAGATAGAACCAAAATCCTTGGAATAAGAAATCCTAGCCTTTAAGTACCACCACCAGTAGTTTCCCATACTTGATTCAGTAAGACATGTAGCTGGGGGCATATTTCTGGGATCTCACTCCACAGATCTTTCTAGACACAACATAGACTTACAACATAGAACTAAAAAGCTCCAGAGAAACTCTGGTTCTGTGTGACTTGGCAAATTACAGGGATGGGGAGAAAGGAGGCAACAAGCTCCAAGCTCCATATAGCTTTTTCAAGCAATGAATCTCACTTCGTGCCTCTCCTGTGTATTCCAATATAATCTGATCTACTCCTATTCATAGACTATCTCCTAAATATCTAAACTAAAGCCTTCATAAATCTCCTCTGCTCTCCGTTCATTTCCCAAACTCCAAGTTTATGTCTCTGCTATATCTTAGACTCATATCTAAGATTTGCTGCATGCTTTTGCCATTTCTGGTTATGACTTTGCCTTCCCTTCTCTTTCTTTCCTTCCTTTTGTTTCTTCTTTCTCTCTTTCTTTCTTTCTTTCTTTCTTTCTTTCTTTCTTTCTTTCTTTCTTTTTCTTTCTTCTTTTTCCTCTCTCTCTCTCTCCTCTCTCTGTAAACCATGCTGTCTGTCCAAGCTGATTCATGAGCAACCTTTCTTGTCAGGTCTAACCTACAGACACCAGGATGTGTGCTCCATCCCATGGATGATGACACACCCACTGGGCACATTTAGACCCAGCTGGAAGGACTCAGACTAAGTTAGCAATGCTATACAGTCCAAAGAGTATCAGGCTTAGAATCAGAAAACACAGGCGTAAATCTTAATTCTGCCAGTTGATGTCTGTTTACACTTGAGGAAGTTATTAAAAAATCCCTGAGCTTCAGTTCCCTTTTCTCTAAAATGAGGCTGAACACTGGTAAGAACTACCTCATAATTGAGTTTCATAAGAATTAGTAAGATGAGAAACTGCTCAATCTGATGTGTTTATATACAGTGTACATTCAAAATGGAATTATTACTGTCTCTGTATTTCACTCCAACATACAGGAAATAGTTTCCATTAGAACACAGCTCAGGTATCTTTCATTTATTGATACTTTCATATTTAAAGTCATTCCACAAATGCTTTGAAGCTGTTGAACTAATTTTAATTTTGGAAGTTGCTGTTTTAATAACAGTGACATAACTCCAGATGATGATGTAGGAAGATTCTAAGTCTCTACAGCAAACTAAGGACAGACCATGAATCATTTAAGGTTCTTTGCACACTGATGATAAATCAGTGATACAGTGGAATTAGTAAGATAAACAGAATTCAGCTCCTTCCTTCTTATCCCTATTACAGCTTCTCTTCTTGGCATGTAACTCAAGAAAATAGATTAAAGAAATGTTCAGTATTTCACAGGAGTGAGAAGCTCTGACATTCTGTTGGAAATGTGTCACCACTTAGAGGAGAAATAGCCAGGGAATAGGGTTTTATTTCCAGAAAAAGCCCATTCTTTAATGTCAACACATATCCTATCTGGGCCAATCAGCTCCTCCCTACAAAAGATTTTAGCTTTTGAATGGGAAAACATAGAAATTGAGCATTTTAAGAGTTTGATCTTATCAATGGCAGTATTCTTAAGGGAAATTCCATAAATTCCTACTATTAAGGTCCCAGGATCCTGGATTCCTATTCTTTCCAAGGTCAAAGTTTGAACCCATAAGTAACCCTCATATCCTTCCATAAATTGTGTCATTTTGATTCATCTAAATCAAGTTGTTTCTGTTAGTTAGAGCCTCATTAATTTTGAACACATACAGAAACATATTTGCTAAAATAAACTAAACATTGATTTCTGTAAAAATATTTTGCTGCAAAACTAAAACATTGTTTTATCAAACATTAAAATCCACCAGGGGGCAGAAAGGATTTCAGCTGAATTTTCTCCAATGCATGTTAAGCAAACCACACCACTCAGGTCAGGTTGAATTTTAAATGGACAGCTATTCCTATTTTAATCCAATAGAATATTCATTATTAGGAGAGCCATAAATCGATTTCTGAAAAAAAAAAATTGAGCCTTAGTTAGACATGTTTTCAAGTTTTCTTTTTAAGTAAATTTTAGAAATAACTTATGTAGACAAAACTACTTTAAAATAAAATAGGACATATCTTTAATATATCTATGAAGGCCACATTATCACCAAATAAAGTAGGGTTTTGGGGGGTTTTTTTGTACAACACTTGTTAAAGTAAATCAGGATACAATTATGTAAAAAAATGCAGAAAAAATACAAATCAACTTTCAACGATTGTGTTGGGCAAGAAAATTATACATAATTTGTCTTGATTTTTCTATTCAGATTTTTCTGAAATGTATTTAAGTTATTTTAAATTATTCAACAATAAAGAATTAAAATTGTTTTAAAATACAGAATCCATAGAGAAGTTCCTAAATTTTTAAGGGCAGCCCCAAATAAAATATAGATTGTCCTATAAGAGAAAACATTAATGAGATTAATAAAAGAAAAAATTAATTTCTCATTTATAATGAGAAAATACTCCTTAATGCCTTCAATTTAATTTCTAGGGTTTCTAGGTTTCTAGGGTTTTGAAGTCTTCTTGCTATCTATTTCTTTAGTCTATAATTATCTTTGTCGAAGAAAAGTCAATATATTTATAGCAAACTGATGAGCCCTTGGGATTTCTGTCCACTTGATGGTAGGGACTAGAAAATGTGGGGAGAAAAGTGTAAGTCTTTCCAGAGAAGGTAAAATCTACTCTGAGATTAAAAATATAAAGGCAGGGTAGTGGGGTAATAAAACACTGAATTTATAAAGAAAAATCAATAATTATTCATCACAGTTAATGTAATTTTTAATGACAAGTTTCTAATAAATTCTGAAGGAAGTTTACTTTTATTTTCTAAAGTGGAACATTTAATCATCAGTCTAGATACACAACTTTCAGGAGCTGCCCTTTACACATCTAGAGCTTTCTCTTCCATCTCAGTTCCGAAAATGCATTTATTTGCTACCTGCCCAAGTATGAACCAGAGGTGATGTCAGCCATGAGCATGATAGGAATTCAGGCTTTTGCTGATGTATATTATCTGTAAAGAATCTGTTTGGGTTTCCCAACTGATGTTTTTTGGTCTAGAGAACGGTTTGGAACAAATTATAGTATTTGCTTTGCCCAAAGGAAATGGTAAAGTTTCAGAAGTACTTTACTGATCCATTATTTGCATATTACTTTCAACATAAAATTGCTAAGAATAACAAGAGATGGTTCAAAAGAAAGTCCATCTCTCAGTTTTAAGTAGACAATCACGGAACACAAAGGTTTTGTAACAAAAGTCAACAAACTATAGCTATGTTGAGAACTGATTGTTGTTTTTTCCTTTTTTCTTTTCTTTTTCTAACACCTACGCTGTCTAGTGGAATGACTTGTGTTAGTCCTGGAATCACATGGGGAGGGCAAGCCTGGGACCAGTGTCCAGCCAGAAGTTCACAGCAATATTTTAGCGACCTAATGATGAACACCTAAGACTATAATGGTGGGTACAATGCATACTATACATCAGGTGTATTTCACTTGTTTATTTAGCAATATGTCGTGCTGGGTATGTTCTGATACTTTGCTAAGTGTCACCCTCTACTTCCTACAAAGCTTGCTATGCTGATTTCTGTGTGTCTCAATAATTAAACAGAACCCAACCTCTCACATGTTACCCAAAACTCTTTGGGCCTTGTGTTCCCCTCCAACCCTGCCTTCTCTCACATTTTGGTCAGGTGCTTTGAGATTTTTGGAGAATAATCGATATTTCAGGCCCTCCACTTCCTTACTCCCATTATGTCACAACTCACTACCCTAAACCTTTGTTCCCAAACTTACTGAAGTTGCTAGCACCAGTGACATCTCCATCCCCCAAAGGCTGGTCCTCAGGACCTGAGGCCCCCACCCCTGGTCTGTTTTTGGTTTTGTTTTTTTGCATCTCATGCTATAATTTGCTCTCAGAGGCTTCAGTTAAATCAGTGGTTCTTAACTTAGCTGGGTGTCATGGACCTTTCTACAATTTAATGAAAGCCATGGATCTTATCTGGAGTAAAATGAAGCATTGATAATATAAAATATATTATATATACAAATTACAGGTATATATACCTATGTGTGTGTATTCCATTCACTTTCAGAAGGGATTCACAGATTACCTGGTAACATACCACTAGCCTGAGACTAAGAACTTCTCATCTGAATTCTGATGGCTTCTTTGCAACATCCTCTATGTCCTCTCTACCTGGATGCCCCTCAGGTCTTTCAATGGCTGCTTGTCCCTATGTAGTTTAACTCCCTCCCCTCAAGTCTGTTTTCTATCATCCTCTGTTTCTATACTTCTATTGACACCAGATAGCACATAAATATCAAAGACAGATTTTCCTCAAGGTTGGAGCCTGTCGGAAGTCACTTTACAAGAAGTGGATCTTGCCTTTGAACAGAAACTTCACTTGGCAGTCAGGGGATTTTCTAGCATTCTGGACATCTACTCATTATGACTAAGAAACTTAAGAAGGTTTTTTTTTTTTTTTAAGATTTTATTTATTTATTTGACAGAGATCACGAGTAGGCAGAGAGGCAGGCAGAGAGAGAGAGAGAGAGGAGGAAGCAGGCTTCCCGCTGAGCAGAGAGCCTGGGATCCTGACCTGAGCCAAAGGCAAAGGCTTTAACCCACTGAGCCACTCAGGTGCCCCTCAAGAAGGTTTTTTAAAAATTATTATTTGTTTTCATTTTTGTTTCATGATAGAACTGAAGAAACCTTCCTGGACACACCTCCCTCTCAGAGGAGGGATTAGCCCCATTGTTAAGGGTTAATCTCCCAACCTTTCATAGACTCTGCCTCCTATTACAGCTATTCATCAAAGCTGCTCTTGGTCACCATAACAGTTGCTGTTCCACAATGCTCACAAGTATGAAGAAGTAACTGCTCTATTAAACTGAGGAAGAAAGGTGCAAGGATGATATCATCTGTTACTAATTCACTGACCATTCACTCAAACAAAATTTTTTTTTAAAGATTTTATCCACTCATTCGACAGAGAGATCACAAGTAGGCAGATAGGCAGACAGAGAGAGAGGATGAAGCAGGCTCCCCGCAGAGCAGAGAGCCCGACGCGGGGCTCGATCTCAGGACCTTGGATCATGACCTGAGCTGAAGGCAGAGGCTTTAACCCACTGAGCCACCCAGGTGCCCCCCGAACAAATTTTTTTTTTTTAAGATTTTATTTATTTATTTGACAGACAGAGACCACAAGCAGGCAGAGAGGCAGGCAGAGAGAGAGGAGGAAGCAAGCTCTCCGCGGAGCAGAGAGCCCGATGCGGGGCCCGATCCCAGGACCCCGGGATCATGACCCGAGCCGAAGGCAGCGGCCTTAACCCACTGAGCCACCCAGGCGCCCCCCTTGAACAAATTTTTAAAACCAAGCTCCTGAGATGTGCAAGAAAAGAGGGAATATTTTGCTGATCAGATGCAGATAGATGGATAGAATAGTTTTTGTTTTTTAAGATTTTATTTATTTAAAAAAAAAAAGATTTTATTTATTTATTTGACAGACAAGTAGGCAGAGAGACAGGCAGAGAGAGAGGAGGAAGCAGGCTCCCCGCTGAGCAGAGAGCCCCATGTGGGGCTTGATCTTAGGACCCTGGGATCACAACCCAAGCTGAAGGCAGAGGCTTTAACCCACTGAGCCACCCAGGCATCCCTAGAATAGTTTTTATACCTCAAATTGTTCTTCCTTTCTCTCCTTCTCCCCTCCATCCACCTTTCTGCCCATTATTGGCACAGGCTAAAGAAGCTGAAGACTGTCACTATTGTCAAAGATCAAGAGGCATCTCAGGGTACACTGAGAGATGTGGACATATGGTTTGCCTTGCCTGGGGTTCCACAGCATGGATCCCAGGAGAAATTTCTAGGAACAGGGTATTGGGGACTGTTAGGGCAAAGACAAGGTAAAACTCAAACTGATAGTAAATCTCCTTTGGGACCAGATAGAAGAGGGAGCCAAGATTCTTCAAAGAGGATAAAAGGAAATCAAACTGAAGAAACTCCCAAGTTAAAATGTCCATTGGATGTCAAAAAAATGGCAATTAATGAGCCAAACAGGGCTCAAAATTGTTTATTTGGCTGGCACAGTGTGGTAACATTTTTCTAGTTAAAGGTCAACATTTAGACGTTTAGATATTTCACATCAAAGTCCAAATTCCAGCAATCCTAGAAAACTCAAAAGGAGGTTGCTTTCTAACATGGCAGCACTGGCCAGCACTGAAACCCACCACCGCTGTCAGGTTGTGAATATGAGCCACTGTCCCTGTGACCTGTTTGAATCATTTGCTTTAGTCGCCTGGCCTTATGGGTACTTGATTTTCCATGCACAAGTTTAAATGGCTCTCCCAGTTCTACTACTGTGTTCATGCCTCTGACTTGGATAAACTGAAGGAGTTACAAAGGGGAAATGTGGCAGACAATTAGTCCTGTGGGTTTTGCCTCAGTGTCTTTCCATGAAGCACAAAACATGAGTTTACTGCATGACTAGACAACCTCCCAATAGTGTTTCATAAATCGTTGTTTGCTTTTTATTATAAATTAAAATATGTTCTTTAATATCATTAATTGGATTTTGAGATAACAATTTATTCTTCATTACATAAAGCACCTACTATGAGCTGATCACTCTTCTAGGCTCTAGAAATATTTCAGAAGATAGATGCTCCTCTTTTAGACCTAATTTATTGTGCAGAGATAGATAAGAGAAACAAATATCATTATTACAAAGAGTGATAAAAGATATGAAACAAATTAAGGAAGGTAATATGGGAAAGGGCTGCTTCAGAGAAGGCTAGATTTTCTAATCAATTAACTATTTTTTTAACATACAGAAAAGTGATAAGACACATACACGCACCCCATCCCACCCCACCCCTCAAAATCACACATACTTCCTGTCTTCTAGATACTCTCAAGGGATGCATCTTGCCTTTAAAGCAAAGGTTGTACTGGGGCACCTGGGTGGCTCAGTCAATTAAGTGTCCGACTCTTAAGTTTGGCTCAGGTCATGATCTCAGGGGTCATGAAATGGAGCCCTGCATAGAGCTCCATGCTGAGCATGGAGCCTGCTTAAGATTCTCTCCTCTCCTTCTGCCCTTCTGCCCAACCCTGGCTCACTCACTCTCTCTCTCACTCTCCCTCAAAAAATAAATAAATAAAATTTTAAAATGAAGCAAAGGGTGTACAACAGAAAGAGAAGTGGAAGTTCAGGTAATTGTGCAGATAGTTCAGAGATTCACTGGGCAGTCTGGTGAAACCCTTAGGTGACTAGTTGAGAGCAGCCAGCTTAATTGATCTAGCTCTCAGTATTCTGGAGTAAACACTGCTAACCTGCTGTCTTGTCACTTAGACAATGAGATTATTTCTGTGATGCGTGGATGTTACTTTGTTACTAAGTAATCATGTGTATTCTACCCTATTCATCTTTCAACCACCTATTTCCCCATGTGAGAAAATTTTCTCTATGGAGACAAATTAAGGGTTTCTTTATTGACTACTTTCTCAAGCTTTCCCTGTTGAGTTTAATATAATAAGAAAATGAGTATCAAGCAATAAAATAAACATCTTTTTTACTGGAGATATTTTTAATCAATCCCTGCAGGCTTTAAATATATGTATGTGTGTATGTGTGTGTGTGTTTGTGTGTGTGTGTGTGTGTCATAGAATACATTTCTGAGGCACAGTAGTCATCTGTGGGAATGCTTAAAATCTAATTTCATAGAACTCCATCTGAAATAATTTATCTTACTGAAATCATACTAATCATGAAGCCCCTTTAGGGGATTTTTTTTATTTCAGCCACATATGTCTCACCATTAAGTTCTTATTTGTCATTATTCAATAGTCTCTTCACTTTAATAAAAATAACACTCCAGCTCTTATATGGTTATGAGGAAAAACTACTTCATTTTTCCAAATGTTGTAAAGATTATAATTACTATGTTAAGTGCAATGAACTAAAAATATGGTATTCTTCTCATTCTTTACTACATAGCAATATTGTGAAATTCCATTCTGCCCCCTTCCATGTTTTTTAAAACATAATTGTCTTTGTCCATAGGCAAAATAAATAAAACAAAAAATTGGAAATCTAAATTTCACAATATTCCCAAAGCCAAAGGCACTTTTGAGCTTGTTTTTCTGATCGATAAAGGAGTATGTTTACATATATAGACAGGATACACACAGTTATGGGAGAGACCAAAGGAGTTGCAAAATAAAAGCACCAGCTAGTGCAGGCATACTTGTGTCTGTGACGCCAGCACAAACAATGGGAATAAGTAGAGCAAAGTCCATGACTGTACTGTCTGTGCCCTGCTTTGTCTACTTTAAAAAAATGGCGGGCGGTTTACTGGGTGCCTCAGTCAGCTATGTGGCTGACCTGGGCTCAAGTCATGATCTCGGAGTTCTGGGTTCGAGCCCCACGTAGGGCTCTACACTCAGCGAGGAGTCTGCTCATCCCTCTGCCTCTCCTTTTGCCCCTTCCCTCCACCCCCACTTATGCTCTCTCTCTTGAATAAATAAAATCTTTAAAAAATAATAATTAAAAGTGAAAGGATGGGGTTTTCTATCATTTTTTGTAGGTTTCTCATTTTTTCATTGTTGTTTTTACATGAAACTATTTTAATGTATCAGAATATGTTGCTAAATTCTTTTTTTTTCTTTTTTTAAAGACTTTATCCATTTGACAGACAGAGTTCACAAGCAGACAGAGAGGCAGGCAGAGAGAGAGGGGGAAGCAGGCTCCCTGCTGAGCAGAGAGCCCGATATGGGGCTCGATCCCAGGACCCCAGGATCATGACCTGAGCCAAAGGCAGAGGCCCTAACCCACTGTTGTTAAATTCTAAACAGCAAGCACCTGTATGGCTTAACCAGTAGAGCACCAGACTCATGATTGCAGGGTCATGAGTTCTACCCCTACAGGAGATGTAGAGATTACTTAAAAAAAATTCTAAATAGAGCATCCAGGTAACCCCTATATTCTCCTAACTCCATGACACATTTCTTTCCTTTTTTTATTTAAGACAGCACTACCGGGATGCCTAGGTGGTTCAGTGGGTTAAGCCTCTGCCTTCAGCTCAGGTCATGATCTCAGGGTCCTAGGATCAAGTCCCACATCAGGCTCTCTGCTTGGCGGGGAGCCTGCTTCCACTTTCTCTCTGCCTGTCTCTCTGCCTACTTGTGATCTCTCTGTCAAATAAATAAATTTAAAATAAAAATCTTTAAGACAGCACTACCATATGTTCAGACTTCAAAAAGATAGGAATTTTCTCAGGAGACTGGTTAGCTGTCTAGAAAATACATATTTATACATATATACATATATAGTAATCATATCTCAATAGTGTAACCTCTGCTACAAATATATTCAATTAAAAGAAAAACACAGATTTTTCATATTTCAGTTTTAATAAAATTCATATTTCAAATTAGTGCAATTAAAGACAAATTCTGAATAAATGTATTTAAATATTATTTAATAAGTTACAAAAGTGGACTTCAAACATGATTATTCAACAAATATGTTACTCAAATCATATACCAAAATCATTTCTCACTAACATTCTCAGACATAATTTACATAATTAAATATTTAATCTATACCTAAATGGAATATAAACCATGTAAGAAAATAATATATATCTAGCAAAAATAAAAGAATAGCACACTTTTAATATTCTATATACATTGTGTGATTTAAACTTTGTTTTTTAAAAATTTCAAATTACTCTATACATGAAAATAAACCAAGAAAGACTGAACTATATGAAAGGACACAAATAATCAGTTGTTTCTGAGAAGTCTCTTATTTTACTCATCTTAACATGCCATAAAATTAGACACTTCATCTCTTTGTACAGTTAGTATGATTCCAGGCACTTTTTTCTTCAAATCAGATTTACATTCTTAAGAAACGCCTGTCAGGGGGAAAAAGAAAAGTATTATTTATATTCTGGTTCTTAATGTACTTAAAAATATGCATAGTTTTAATATAGTTATATTTTATTTTATTTTGCTGAAGGAATCTGTGGGCTCAATTTATAATTTAATTCTGAGAATATGAGCTAATGAGTGTGGAGGGATAGAAGGGTCAATCAGTACTTTTAGATACTTTAAATTATGACTCCCCCATTAAAGTTTTATGATATCTAAATAAACCAAAAAATGAACTTGGCATTACCAAAGTAACATAAATATTCTTAAACTTCTAATACCTTGTTAAATAAATAATTAGAAACAGATACTACTATAGAAATATATCTTTCTCTGCAATTTCCAAGGGGCATATTTATCAGCTCTGTCTTCTATGAATCTAGTTCTAGGAGAATGTAACTTTATATACAGTATTTGGAATTATAGTACAGCACTCATTTTTTGAGAATTTTCATGGTTATTATGTTGTTTTTTGACTTTATGCAAATTCACTCGTTCACATAAAATATATTAAAACAAAGAAAGATAAATATGTCTTGATTTAGATCACTTCAATAGCCTAATTAATTTTCTTTATTTATTCATGTTTTACATTATTCAAAAGGTTTGAGATAGATTGAGAGTTATTATTCAAATATCTTGCCTCTGAATGTTCAAATGATCTTCTCTTATCTAAAAAAAAAAAAAAAAGAAAGAAAGAGAAAAAATTGGAGGAAGCCTGGGTGGTGCAGTTGGTTGAGCATCCAACTTTTGGCTTCAGATCAGGTCATGATCTAAGGGTTGTAAGATCCAGCCCCAAATCAGGCTCCACACTCAATGCAGAATATGTTTCAGACTCTCTCTCCCTCTCCTTCTTCCCCTTCCTGCTGCACTCTCTCTCTAAAATAAATAAATATTTTTAAAAAGGGAGAGAGAGAGAACTTTTAAAATTCTGCAACTGTAAATATGCAGAATTAAGAGTACCAATTATTATTATTTATTTATAATTGCTTTTTAAATAAAAATAGAAATAGCAATAAGTCAAGATTGTCTTGTAATTGGCACAATGAACCTGTGAGTTAAGTAAATCCCCTTGCAGTTACTTGGGGTAGATCAAGTTTCATGGGCCAAATCGAGATAGTCATAGACACTTCCGCACTACACATTCCATGACTTCCATTTCTACTCTCACAAACTGTGAAAACCTGTTTCTTTAAAGGGACTTGTCCGTGGTGCTGAAACATTGACCCAAAAGTGTGTTGGCTTTGTTCTGCCCCAGGAAAGAACTACTGAGTAGAAAAGTCTCTGGGGTGGGGTGGGCGGAGGGGTGGGAATATCTTTCAGTCTCTCGTATAGAGTCTACTTTTGTAAGTAAATGTTATATTTTTTTTAGGTTATCCAAATACTTTATTGCCCTAGGGCTCCTAGGGTAATTTAGTCAGAATGAAAATTCTGACTTACTATTTCACTCTGGCAAAGTATAGCTAGAGCAGATGATGATTACATATTCATCACATTTTTGATCCCTTACTTTTTCCTTTACTCTTCCAATACTTTATTTCTTTTCATTATGTACCCTACATAAACCAAAATTTTAGAATTTATTATATCTTTTGACTAGTTCAGAAAAGGTAGAGCTTTATATAGCTTTGTACATCTAATGTCTATCTGCATAAGGCTTCTGCACAATAATAATATAACCCCAAAAGCTGAAATTTTTTAAAAAATCACTCAAGACTAGTAAGGCTGCCAAAAAGTTGTTTATTTTACTTAATCACTGTTGAGGGCATTTTTAATTAATTCAATAAAGCAGTCTGAGCATTTAGACAAAGCTTTAATACTAAGTGAAAAATCCACAGATTAATTTCATTAGGTGTTGCTAAAATCAGCTGCCTGGCTTTCTAAATTGTTCAAAATTTCTTCAAAAAGCTAGCTGATTAAACAATAAGAAAAATAAATAAATACATACTCATAGGGAAAATCTTCTAGGTCTGTGAGCACAAGGGACTCACTGCTAATCTTGTTAGCAATCTAGCACATCTCTTGTAATCTACAAAAAACATTTAAGGGAAAATTATGTATATAGTTATTATAAATGTAGGAAAACCATATTATTATTGTCACTAATTGAGAATGAGAACTAAGATTTAATAAGCACCCAACACAACAAATGCTTAATCTGGGTTTTCTCATTAATTCCATAACACAATTAGGTAGATGCTACTGTTCCCTCACTTTAAAGACAGAGATGAAAAACCAGCATCCAGATGTGAAGAATCTCATAACTACTGAGTAGTTTGATTTCAAAGAGTAAGTTTTCTCCACTATGCTGTGCTACCACTTAGTTTGCTTTGATTCCAGTGTGATTAATTTCCCTTAGTCACTGAACACAAGCAGTTTTTGAAAAAATTATAACAATTCTGATTCAACATCCTGAGAAAAATTAAACATGCTTCAAGATGACCAATCTAGTTAAAAAGAGACAAAACGCTTAAAATCCATTTACCTTAAAAGGGAAGTTTAGGTTTAGAAAGGAATTTAAAAACAGCCAACTGAGTTACCACACATGATCCCAATTTGGGCAGTTTCAGTGATAACATTTAAATATTACATTTGAAATTACTAACTTTGGTGACTTAAGTGTCCAAAAGAATTCATTAGAGCCACATTTAAAACACTATGCTATAATTATTTAGAACAATCGGTCACTCATTGTATAAATGATATGAAACTATTTACTTTAAAATAACTGAAGAGGAAATTTTGACTTATTCTTAATGGTCATCTTATTTTCTTTTTCATTTATATGAAGAGCACTTCATGCCAAGGAATTTGAAAAATGAAAAAAGGCTTAAATCCTGACAAACATTTCAGTCCTTAAGGAAATCTGGCTATTTTCAGATTTGGATATAGTCCCAATTACAATTCAGTATCATTCTTTGCATTCTCAACAGCACACACAAGCCTTCATTTAAGTACTGTCAATGTTATAAATAACATCTCATACGCTGTTTAGTCTATCCCTAGATGCAGACAGTTGAAGTTTAAAATTACATGCATTTATTGTTGGATAAAGATTTTTTTAAATGGAAAGAAAAAAAAAAACTATCTGAACTACTTACAAGCTGGTGTTGAACAATCCCTAGTGTTGTGATAGAGTCGATGGAAATGTTTGCTACATTCAGCTGAAAATGTGACTGGCCCTATTAGGAAAAGAATGTTTATGATTAACATCGGCGTGTTTTCCAAACAAATTTGCTAGCACTTTATGGATGGAAATAATACAACTGTAACTTAACTTCTTTCTATGCCCTTAAAAGAACTTGTCTGAGAACACTTCTCCTTACCTAAGCTCTGTGGGAGGTAGTAAATTGTAATCTGTGAAAAATCATCGGAATTCATTACCAATTCTCACCATTTCACATATTGGAAACTTCAGTTTCTGAAGAACTCTTTAGAATAATTAAGAGGGGGAAAGCTCTAGATAGAAAAAAAAATTGTACAAACCAAATCAAGTAGATGTGAAGAATAAAAAATAAATATCCTATCCCCACTTTCTGTTCTTCAGGTTTTTTTATATATAATAGGAATTAATGTTTATATACAGAGACACTAATTCCATTTTCTAATTAATTTGTGCCTTGTTAATGTCAAGGACTATAGTAAAGTGAGCAGGGCCTTGAGACTGCCCTTATTTGTTGACACAAACCCAGAGAATCCCCACCAAAGCTTATCCCTACATCTGGAATCTGATGTTTTGGGAGTGGTAGAAGGGCCCACAGTGCTGTGAACAGAGTGACTAGAAACACTAAACACTGGAAAATTCCTTACACTTGCTAGGGTGGGTCTTGGTTTAAGCTCACAACCATCATTCTGAGATTAATTTAATATGGCCACTGGTTTTTTTAAGTGAGAAAACCATAATTTTCCCAGCCTATAGGCCTGAGATGTAAAATAGTGAAAGGCAGCTGGGATGGTTAGGAGCAGTCGGGCAATAGCAATGGTGAAGGTGGTCATGCTTGATTCACAATAATTTAGTGAATTACTAGAACTTGAGGCATAAGATGATTTCCAATGATTCACAAAGTTGATAAAAAGAAAAAGAGTGTCATAAGACAGTATTTCATCTGTGCTTAGGACATGGGACATGGGGGTGCCTGGGTGGTGCAGTCAGTTAAGTGTCTGCCTCTTGGTTTCAGCTCAGGTAGAAATCTCAGGGTCATGAGATACAGCCCCCTGTCAGGCTCGGACCTCAGTGCAGAGTCTGCTAGTCTACTTAAGACTTTCTTTCCCTCTTCCTCCCCACCCCAGGCTTGTGTTCTCATTCTCTCTCTCTCAAATAAATAAATAAATCTTAAAAAAAAAAAAAGACATGGCATATGAAAGTCTGTCTTTCCCCCATTCTTTCCTCCATTCAAGAAAAAAAACTTCTGTTGCCCCCATTGGCTGAGAAGCATTACCTAAATTCCTTAGGATATATATCATTTAGAATTCTTCACAGTATGACTCCAACCTACCTTTCGAGCCATACTTTTGTCCAGTGGCCACACACACCCTTACCTAAACTTACCCCACAGTGTATCCACACCATCTACCTGTCCTGCCCCCAAACTACCATGTTCTCAAAGAATTTCTTCTCACCAGAATGTTTCTCTCATCCAGGAAAATGTTATTCATCCCTTAGAGCTCAACTTAAATGTGCCCCCCTACAAGCTTTTCCTGGTAGTTTTTGGCAAAATTATTCACTTTCTGTGCGTCCCTAAAAATATATATATACATTTCTATTATTTACCAAGATCTGGTTGATATTACTATGAATGTAATTTAATAGCATTTGTCCACTTTCCTAACTGGACTGTTGAGCTTCTTACAGACATTTATCTTCATATCTCTAATGCCTAACACAGTAATTTGCATACAAGCTTTTCATTTAATTGTATCACTGATAGATTTTGTGCTTACCTGTGAAATGTTTTATGAATTTGTCTTTTAAATTCAAATCTCTTGGGAATATTTCTGAAAAGAAAAAAAAATTACAATTTCTTGGATGCGTTTCCACCATTAAAAATATCCTTATAAATAGTCCATAATGACAACCACCTAACACATGAACTCATGGCAGTTCATGCAGCTGATTCCAAATCTGTATCTCTGGCTCTGACCATTCCTGGAGCTCCAGACCTTCCTCAGAGCTACCTGCTTGCTCTACCACTCTATCTGGGAAACTTACAGACCTCTCAAAAGTGCATAGCCAGAACTGAACATCTGATTTCCCCAAGACCCCAGACCCGTTCCCTGCCCCCAACCCCACCATGTTCCCTGGTCTCATACACGGCATCACTCCTTTCTCTTTGCTCAACCCAGATATCAAGAAAGTATGCCTGGCTTTCCTCTTTCCTTCTCTACTATATACACACCATTACTTAATTTTATATATTCCAATGCCAGAAATTACCCAAGACCCATACACTCTGTTTCTTCTCATTAACACAAGACTCGTCCCAAGCCATCATACTTTTGTGACTCTCCCTGTGCTGCAGCTTCCTGATGGGTCTTCTCATTCCTCTAACCCACTCTCCCCACAGCAGCCAGAAAAAATGAGGTGAAATGTTCTCCAACTCATGATACACGCCCACTTAAAGTGGATTTGCATTTTTTAAGATTTTATTTATTTTTGAGAGAGAAATTGAGAGACAGCGTGAGCACAAGTAGGTGGGTTGGGGGACAGGGAGGGGTAGAGGGAGAAGCAGACTCCCAGGTGAGCAGGGACCCTGATTTGGGGTGTGATTCCAGGATCCTGGGATCAAGTGCTGAACCAAAGGCAGACGCTTAACCAACTGCACCACCCAGGCACCTGGGATTTTGCATTTTAAGTAAGTGAAAATAAAAAAATCAAACTACATCTCACACTTCACTTTGTACTCACTATAAGTAAAAAACACAATTTACGAAAACAGTTTGGAATACACACAACTCTTTTAGAGGAAAAGAAAATAGAAAAAAATAAAATTTTGAATCTAACGTTCATTGGCAGTTACAGATTTAAACTCACAATGTCCTTTTTATAGATTGACTCTCGTGCCTGTCAAACATCATATGAGTTTTAATAGGGGCATAATAAGTGAGTCTGAAGGACCACCCTGATTTGTGTACCTCGTTGAGATAGGTAGTGTAAAATGAAGACATGGGAATTCTAACAGCCCTTTACCTCCTAGAGTTAATGAGGAGTGTAAGAGCGCTTCCTTGCATAGGGAGCTCCCTGCTCCTAGCAGCCCAGTTCTGAGTCCAGAGCAGCACTGTTAGGGCGATAGGTGTGCAGCTGGATTGGAGCTCTCCTCCCACTGACAACAAACATCTGTACTTATGAACCATCCAAACTAATCCAGGAAAACAAAGCAATAGGAAGATATAAATATTTCTTTATATAAATATTTTGGTGCTCTCATTAATTATATTCCAGCCTGAACACAGGTCTTTCCCCAGTACCTCTCTGAAAACAAGTATGGCAAATTGGCTCCTGGGAAGTCAGTACTCCACAGTTTATCTGGCAAGGTAGCTCCTCTGGCCCTTTCTGAAAGCTGATTTAGTTGAGTACAGTTGGAGTTCTATGGCTAAAGTATGTTCGAAGTCTATCAATAATTCTAGTTCCAAAAACATTTTCCAACTATGATTTTTAAAATATTTTTAAATTTAAATTCAATTAACACACAACATTTATTGGTTTCATAGGTAGAGTTCAGTGATTCATCAGTCTTATATAATACTCAGTGCTCATTACATCACAAGCCCTCCTTCATGTCCATCACCCAGTTACTCCATCTCTCTACCCTCCTTGCAATCCCCAATTGATTTCCTATGACTAAGAATATCTTATGGTTTGTCTCCTTCTCTGGTTGTGACTTGTTTTGTTTTTTCCTTTCTTCCTCTATGATCCTCTGTTTTGTTTCTTAAATTCCACATATCAGTGAGATCATATGATAATTGTGTTTCTCTGATGAGAAACAATGATGACACTCAGGAAGACACCCCTCTTCTACACTCCCATAGCACAATTTCTAACTTCTATAAAGGCAATTGTCAGATTAGCATGATAGTGAACAATGCATGAGTCTGTCTCTAACACAATATTGTGGCTTCTTGAGGAAAAGTACAATGTCTTGTTCATCTGTCATCATCTGCAGGGGGTACAACACTGCTTTGCAGATGGGTCATCTGGCAAATGTTTAAGGAATTAAAAGCTGAGAGGATGATCCTTCAAGTAGGTTGTTACCTTTCAAATGAAAACAATCAATGTCTCGCTTGAGCTCAGTATAGGCCACCAAGAAAACCACACTTTTAATACACTTGAATTTTCATTTCAAAGTACAAACACAATATAGGAACATAAAACAGACTGATTTAAATGAAACAGAAAAGTGATATTTAAGTTGATACTTAAAGTGATAAGCAAGAGATATCTAGGTAAGATGAGATGGGAATATCACCTTAGGCCAAAAAAAAAGAAGAGAAGAGAAGAGAAGGGAAGGGAAGGGAAGAAGGAAAAAGAAGGAAGGAAGGAAGGGAAGGAGGGAGGAAGGGAGAAAAAGAGGAAGGGAGGGAGAAAGAAAGAAATATCTGAGGAGGAAAAGATTACACTGTGTTTCAGGTATTTGAGAACTGTCCAGGATGGCTAAAAGAGGAAGAAGGTAAGGGAGAGAAAAGTCAGCTAAAGCAACAGACAAAGGCTCCAGGGTGGTTCAATTGGTTAAGAATCTGCCTTGGGCTCAGGTCATGATTCCAGGGTCCTGGGATCAAGTCCTGCATTGGGCTCCCTGCTCAGCAGGGAGTCTACTCCTCCCTCTCCCTCTATCACTCCTCCCTGGCTCATGCCTGTGCTCTCCCTCTCTCTCTCTCTCTCTCTCTCTCTCTCATACATACATACATACATACATACATAAGCAGCAGACATAGATGCCCTTATAGTCCTTTATAAACTTTGTCCTTAATTCTATGAGTGATGAGAAGTCAAAGATTAGGCAAGGGGATGACAAAGTCAAGATTCGCTCTTAAAAGATCATAATGCCCAGTATGGAGAAACAAGATACAGAGAGATAAGTCAAAACGTTTAAAGATAGGCTATTGTATTTCCAATGAACAGCAGTAGAGTCAGGCGTCAAATTCTGCCCTATGCCTATTTTCACATATAAAGTTTTGTTGGAACACAGCCATACTAATTTGGTCACATGTGGTCTATGCCTGCTTTCGTGCTATAATGCAAAATTGAGTGGTTTTTGCAGAGATCAGAGAGTCCACAAAACCAAAATATTTATTATCTGGCCATTTCTAGAAAAAGTTTGCCAATGCCTGCTTGGTAGCACACTCCTATTTGTATTAAAACTGTAATGGTGACTGCAGACAGGCAAGAAGTAGGATTCTGGGGGGGGGGGGGAGAAAAGGGGTATTTTTCAATACATATTTATTATTAATTTAAACTTTGAACATAAATCTGTATTACTTTTTCAATTAAAAAAGAACTAGTTGATTTTGGGGTGCCTGGGTGGCTCAGTGGGTTAGGCCTCTGCCTTTAGCTCAGGTCATAATCCCAGGGTCCTGGGATCAAGACCTGCATTGGGCACTCTGCTCAGCGGGGGAGTCTGCTTCCCCCCTCTCTCTGCCAGCCTCTCTGCCTACTTGTGATCTCTCTCTCTGTCAAGTAAATAAATAAAAATTAAAAAAAAAAAAGCTAGTTGATTGAAGCTGAATTTGTATTTAGTTTTAGGATGCACCTGTGATACTTTTGGATCAACCAAATACTATTTGAGAAATCAAATAGAAGAGAATCACCCCCACACAAGATTTGTTGATTGATATCTTATGGAAAATGGTCTTTAAAAGCAATCTCCATTATAGAAATATAAGTCACATATGTATTTTCAAAGTTTTTAGTAGCCACACCTTAAAAAGTAAAAAAGAATAGGTAAAATGTATTTAATAATTTATTTTGCTTAACCCAATATTCTAAATGTTACCATTTCAACATATATTCCCTACTTTAAAAATATTAAGACATTTTACATTTTTTATACTGTTTTCAAAATCTGAAGTGTATTTAACAATTACAGCACAACTCAACTTGGACAAGCCACACTGCAAATGCTTGATAGCCACATGTATAAAGTAGGCTACCATGCTGGACAGCACAAGTCTCAAATGCATGCTTCATTCTTCTGGTATCTAACTACAAGGTATAAAAGATTATATACGTGGATGGATTAAAAACAAAAGGATCTCCTCATAATGCGTGACAAGTATCTCCCAAATTACTATCTCACTCATCTAATTTGTGAAAATTTCTAGTTTTTATTTAACCAAAACAGCTGCCAACTGCCACCATCATCAATTTTAAGTTTACAATAATATTTTTATGAATAAATTTGAAGATTTTATTAATCTTTGATAAATCTTTTTATGAATCTTTTATGAAGATTTGCATATACATATGTGTATATAAATG
>PISX010018062.1:15590-41882 GCA_004024625.1 Mellivora capensis | reverse complement strand
GGAAATGGGGCAAAAATGCTGATACTCTGTCTCTTGCTGTGAGTAATAAGCTGTCCTTCACCTCTGACCTTGGAATCCTTTCTTCTACCAGCATCCATATAGCTATGGCAGGCTAAGTTGTAATGTGCAAGCAAGGAAAATATCAGACCTTTTATAATTCTTGGCACTTCTTTCCCTTAGTTGAGTCCCCATGATAGTTCAGTCATTCTATTATATGCTCTCTTGGAGCTGTATTCTTTGCTTTCAGAGCAATTATTTTTGTAGTTGTATATTCTGGACATTCGTTAGTATGAGTATTTGATTCAGATTTATCTTCTCCACTAGGCTTCATGAAACAAGGGCTGTATACTTTGTTTTAATTTATTTTGTTCACTTTTGAAACTTGAGTGCCCTGCAGAGAGCCTGGCACATGGTCAGAGTTTAACCAATATTTACTGAATGAAGGAAGGAATTAGGTCTTCTTCGGTTCTTGCTACGCATTGGATTCTCTGGAAGGAGACAGTGAGACAGATGGTGTTTATTAGGGTCAATACCAGTAGAAGGAAGGTGAGGAAAGAAGGACTGGGCAAAAGGATTCATTCTCATCAGATTCTCACCTAGTCTATGAGAAGCTCCCTTCAGTATTGCCCTGAGTTGAGGCAAGGGGTCAGGGCCTTCATAACGCCTCACTGACTATCTCTATTGGATGTGAGCTTCTCTGCATAGGGGGTGTGGCTCTGGATGAGGACATTTTTCAAAGAAAGCTGACAGTCCAGGATCATCTTCTAGTAATATTCCAGCATCCAGGTGAATAATTCCTTCGTCAGTGAAGGAGATCTAGGAGCCCTATCATGCAGTCCACCATAGGCCCCTTCAATGTGTCCATGTTTTTGATATAAGAGAGACTGTAGGGATGGTCTTTCTTTAACTATTGTTTTCGTGTGGCTCTTGTGAGCTATTCAAGGGTGGGTAAGGTATCTTATTCATTTTTGCAATCTTTTGTGTATTTCAAGAAGCTCACTCTTTTTCCCACGAACGTGAAGTGGCACATTTATCCCAAAATGCTTGTTGGGTATTGTTACAATAATCTTCTATTTAAGAACCATGCCATTCAAGTTTTTTAAGACCACTGTTGTAGAGGATAGTTTTGACATAAAGGGAAAAGTACTTGAAGATTCATTTCTACTTCTTCACATGAACTCTATGTTCCAAATGCCTTGAAATCCCTAGAGAATATCTGGCTTTTTCATGCATTTAAACTCTTGCATGGGCTCTTTCCTTGGACTCAAATGCCAGCGTCTCTGTCTTTCTGCCCAAACTCTTTTCTATCCACTTCTAAGCATGTTTTGGGACTGAACTCAAATGTTGCATCTTTTGCCCAGTATATTCTGAATTTCTCCCTGACTCTCCCCTCAGGCTTGTTTGTGCTCTCAGTGTTTTGTAGACATTTCCTCTTAGCAGTTTTCACTTTGCTGTAATTTCCTTATGTCTCTCTTTATTATGGGACTGAGAGCTGCTTCTGAGCAGAGACTAGATTTTATTCATGTATCCACACCTTATCACAAGTCTCAGCACCAGTACTGTGGCTCATAATAACTTGTGTTAAATGTTTAATATGTAAGGAATTTTGAAAGGAGGTTGTTAAATAGAACAATTACTGAAAACTAAATTACACAAAACTGTAATTAAATTCAAAGACAAATATAATACTCGAAAATCACCACTTCTAATTGTTTTTCTACCTTTTGCTGTTATCCATGCTCTTGAAATTATTTGTGTATCTATGTTGCTTGTAGTGGGGAAACCCTAATACAGTGAAGTGCATGGAGCTTCTTTTTCCAATTTCATGTTCAGTGACTTTACATTCTTAGCTTGAAATTGGCCGTGATGGAGGAATTCATCATGGAATCTGGCAAATGGTACAAACCAGGGTTTTGCAGGGTTTCCATCCAGACTTGGTTTTTGAACATTCCCAAGCAAACCACTACCTGATCCAAAGGTGGTGCTTAATAAACATCAACCGAACTTAGGGGAAAAAAGATTTTGGAAGACTTCATTAAAGGTGGGCATGAGATTGGCAGTTATGGAAGTCCAGATGAAGATGTGAAGAAGCCCATGTGTATCTGGGACAGGTAAGGATTGCTTCTAGCGGGATGAGATCATTGTTGGCCATTATGATGACTGTTTTCATCCTACCTGCAGAATTTTCTTGCAGTCAACCAGTGTGTGGGACCTTTTTAAAACACATTCTTGAGGGTTGCCACGTGATATTTAGCTTCTTAGTTACTTCAGGAAGCTGGTGATACCTGCCATGGGATGTTAACTGAGGGAGAAGGAAATTGACTTTTTTTTTTTTTTTGTCTGTTTGTTTTAAACTGAAACCTCAAGACACAGGCCCTGAGCGACTGTATGAAATTTTAATTGCAAATATGATTCATTTTGATTGCCATGTGGCTGTTCATGGTATATATTTCTTTTTTCTAAATCTTTGAGTGTGAATATTCTAAGATGACAGATACGGTTTGTGGCGCTGCTGTTTACATCACTGGAGGGGCATGTTTTCCTAAAGTAGACGTCAAGGGTTGCATCCACAAAGCCCAGTGAACTGGGGGGAACAAGAGCAATTACTGATGATTCTGACCAAAATGTCAGGGTCTGAAGAGGAGGGGCTGGTGCATGCGGCTAAAGTGGTGCCTGGGTCTCTGATTCATTTGAAGATGGGACTTTTCCATCTTCCCCTGTATTGGACCAAAGGAGACATTCTATTTTATTTTTAAAATGAAAAGAGCTTTTTATTTTCTTATTATAATATAATCCATACTCCTTGTAAAATAAAATGATAAAGACAATACGGAAAGGAATAAAAAAAAGTAGAAAAATAAATCACCTGATATCCTACTACTTTGAGATAACTCTTTAAACATTTTGCTATTTATCTTTACCATTTTGAAATCTGTCATTGGTCCTACCAGTCAGAAAGATTGGATTGAATTTTATTTTGCATAATTTGCATATAAAAACATTAGATTTCCTTGCAGTTCCTACATAAACATTAACAGACTGGCTTCATGATGTGGTGCCTAACTCCACTGAAATGTATAGTTCATGATTTGAGAGACTTACAAGCTAATATGGAACCATAACTACCCTTGGTATCATTGAATGTTGTGAAGAGGGTAAGTAAATGTGGGGCCATTGGTCCTTAACTGTTGTGGGGTTCTTCTGAGATGAAAATGAAGCTAGAAGTCTGGGCGACGGTTTTCTTCTTCAGCCTCTTCTTCCAACAGACATCTGCACTGAATCTGTGTCATGCGCTGGTGTCCCAAAGGTGAATAAGACACATGCACTGCTCACATTCTAGTTATGGACACAGCTGTCTAGATAATGACAGGACACCATAATTGCTCTTTTGGGGATTTTAAGAAGAGATTTATGGGACAATAAAATAGTGATTAATTCTTTTTTGGGAGGCACAAGGAAAATATGTCAGATCTTTCTGTTGGTAAATAAAAACTCAAACTTAAGAAAAACGAAGTCCAGGGACTCAAATACTGTCATTAGAAATAGGCTTTTGGGATGACTGGGTGGCTCAGTCAGTTAAGCATTGGCCTTTGGCTCAGGTCATGATCCCACGGTTCTGGGATTGAGTCCCACATTGGCTCCTTCCTCAACAGGGAGCCTGCTTCCCCCGATGCCTGCCGCTCTCCCTACTTGTGCTCTCTCTCTCTGATAAATAAAAAAAATGAAGAAAAAGAAAGAAACAGGTCTGTTCTTCCCATTTTGATTATCGCTTTCTGAGTGAAGACTTTACACTTCTGCAGCCTCTTCCCATATGATGGCAAAAATGATCTACACAGCAAGGTGACTCTTCATTAGGTTTTTAAAATTCATGCCTATTTCCTAATAGTGTGGAGGAGTCCTGGATGAAATATATTCTGGCCCAGCTGGTGTCCCATGTCCGTTTGTGAACCCGTCTCTGGGTCCAGGATGATGCCATTGTCATTGGCCAGACTTAGGTCATGTGAGCTCTCACACAGCCTCTCCTGAACCCTCTGTCCTGAGAGTGGAGGAGGGATGTGTCTTGAACCAGGAGGAATGAATGCTAGCAGATGACCACAATAGGAAGAGCTCACTGGGGAGGTGACAATTTGACTCATGCCCTTTGTAGCATGAGTAGTCATTTACCAGATAAAGAAGAATGGAATGTTATGTATAAAATCCAGGTGTTGTTAAAAGATTTGAATAGCAGGGGAATGACGTAGGTATCTGAATTAAGGTATAGAAAAGCAAAGAGGGGTGAGGAGAGGCCAGAAATGGAGGTGACATAAGTTCAAATTGTGAAAGGACTTCTAGACTACACTAAGGAATTGGTATTTATCCTTCTAGGTATGAATGAGCCAATGAAAGCTCTTAATATGGCTGAACAATATGGTTGGCTTTGACTTTTAGAAAGACAACTTTGGTGTAGTGGTGGAGATGGATTCCAATGGGGTGTATCTAGTTTTGTCAGAAAAAAGGTGGGAGTCTCTTGGCTGAGGGTGGCACACTATGCTTAGTCAGCTCCAAAATGGCAGCCTGGGGCAGCTGGCTGAGGACTGTAGAGGAAGGAATTCCAGTGGGTCAGTAATATCTGTCATATGAATGGGATGGAGTGTGGTGGCACACAGGCTATGTATTTGATGACTCTGATCAAACTATGGCTAATGAGGGATTATTAAATCCCCCCCCCTTTCCTTTCCAAAAAGAATTTAATAGCTTGCATATCCCTTATTTACTTACTTATTTACTTTGTTACTCATTTTTTTTAAAGATTTTTTTTTTCTTTTTGACAGAGACACAGTGAGAGAGGGGACACAAGCATGGGCAGAGGTTAGAGGGAGAAGCAGGTCTCCCACTGAGCAGGGAACCCGAGGCAGGGCTCTATCCAAGGACCCTGGAACCATGACCTGAGCCAAAGGCGGACATTTAACTACTGAGCCACCCAGGCACCCCTTCCTTACTCATTTATTGTTACCATCATCATCCTCCTTTCCCTTGGCAAAGGGAAACATATTATTTGTTGATAGTTGACTGGAGTGTCAAATTTTAACATGGCTTCTTTTATCAGTGAAACAATAAAACACTGTTATTTGATCTAATATAAACGTAACACAGTTTTTTAAAGTAGAGAATTCCTGCCTTCAAGTGTCTTCCTAAGGGTGTTCTGGAAACTGAATATTGCATAGTATTCCCTGTGGTCACAGCTGTCACTAGCCCCCTGGTCCTCTGTCTTGGGTTATAAATTTTCATCTCATTTCTCTGAGCTTGAGTTTTAAGGCACAATAATAGATGGTGTTAGATTGAACTGCCTCTTTTTAGGTTTTTTACTCTTAGTATATGGATGAATAGATTAATTTATAGTGCTATTAATCTGTTACCCTTCACTAGCCATAAATTCAATTTCATATATTAAGGTATGACTCTAGAGGGGATAGGATAAGATCTCAGGCCATGAATAACAAGTTATTAAAGATGGAGATGAATGTGTGAACCACTGTGAGGAACAAAATTAACTAATGGATTTTCATGGGTATTTTTAAATAGACAGTCATTTAGCACCCTCTTTAAATGCGTGAAATAAGAAAGCAGTACAAACAGGCTTTTTGAGACCTGATCCCTGCCTAGATTTTGAGCTTCTTGTCTTGACATCAGTCCACTTCTACTTTATACCCCTGAAATCCCAAGATCTATTCATAGCTCTTTCAAGAGCCATACTGCTTCAGAACTTTATTCATGTTGTTGCCTCCCTCTGGTGAGAGTTTCTCACCTGCTTTGTCCATGTTCATTTTCCAAAGCCCAACTGGTTTTTTTTTACTTCTAGGAAGCATTCCTCAATGCACCTCTCCTTTCTTACTTTATTACACCTTAAATACCTATTGTTTCTTTTTTTTTTAAGATTGTATTTATTTATTTGACAGAGATAGAGGTAGAGATAGTGAGCAAGCCCAAGCAGGGGGAGCAGAAGAGGGAGAAGCAGGCTCCCTGATGAGCAGGGAGCCTCATGTGGGGCTCATCCCCAGGACTCTGGGATCATGACCTGAGCTGAAGGAAGACATTTAACCAACTGAGCCTCCCAGGCACTCCAAGATTCACTGTTTCACTCCTCCTGCTTCATTGCAATTACCTGTTCATACAGCTGTCTCCCTAGTTGGCTGTGAACTCATTCAAAACTGGATCATATTCTATCTTGGTGAGCTGGTATGTAGTGAAAGATCAATAAGGGTCTGCTGGATTGATTTGAATGCCAATGTCACAGGTATCTCGGAAGACTCATAAGCCTGAGTACACAGGGTAAGGAAAAAATTGAGATTAGCTACACTTTCCCAGCCTTCTGATGCCAGAGGCATGAAAGACCATACAATATGAAAAGGTTTCTAATTTGAGATGTTCCAGTGGAGTAAATTTTCTTCTTAATTATTTTTGGCCGAGTTGAAAAAAGCTCAGTTACTTCTGAAATCGAATGGAAGATCAAGAGTGTGTTATTCACTTACAGAAACATCTTTCTCTTCCTAAGTATCTGGGAACATGTGATATCTTTGCTTCTCATTTCAGTGGTGGCCCAGGGTCAGAGCCTTTCATTTCTGATGCTCTGTGTGTAGCCTCCAGCTGATCACGTTCTGCTTGCTCTTCCTGCAATGTTTTATTCATTAGAATGTTGCCAAATGGAAATTACCTTTTGACTATTAACAAGCTGTACGGCCGTGAGCCTTTTTATAGAAAAAATCAGCTAGCCTAAACCAAGGTGCAGTGATAGAGCCATTTAATTCTCCACTCCTGTCTGCAGAATAGTGCTGGACAGAGCTCCTGCTTGGGATATGTCCTAGTAATCAGCACTTCCCTGCTCCCCCTGTGTAGAGTATCTCCCCATCATTCTCTAATCCTTGACCTTGCTTGACTTTTCTTCATGGCTCTTATCACTACCTGACAGACTGATTTGTTAGGTTATCATCAATCTTTTTCTACTAGAATATTAGCAACATGAGAACAACAACTATTCATTGCTGTATCAAAGCCCCTAGAACCATGCATTGCACAGAGTAGGTGCTTAATAAATAATGGTCAAGTGAATGGAGGGTATGACTTCTCATCAATATTCATAAAGCTCGCCATGTGCCCAGCAATGTGGTGAGCATTTGGTATACATTACTTCCACCCAGTAATGTGTTACGCCATTTCCACTTACCCCGAAGGCAGTGAAACTTAGATCCAGCAAGGTGCCCATGGTTTCACAGCTGGGAACTGGTGAAGCTCAACATTGTCAGAACCTGTGTGTTTAACCATGTGGTGGCCTCAGGTTCTCAGCCCAGTCACTGGAGTTAGGTGGTGCTGTTTCCCATGCATTAGTCTGTCATTTAGGGCCTTGGGATGCCCTGCATCTTATCCCATGTCATTCAGTTTTGTCTGTTTCCCCATAAAAATAATAATTGCTAAGATTTAAACATTTTAAGGAACTTAAATTTTAGGGATTTTATCACGTCCTGTGTCTGGATGACCCAATCTGATCTCCACCGCTCAGAGCAGATGTTATTATTTCATTTGCACAGATGCAGAGAGGAGATTTGGACAGGTTAAGGGACATACCCAAAGCCACATTGCTGATAAATGGCATAGCTGGATCCTCCTTGCAGCTTTCCTGTTTCCCGTGTGCACTTGCTGACCTATAACCCTATACTGTTTAAACAGACGTTCCCGGTGTGACATATAAATGACTAGAAGAAAAGATGAGTGCATCCCTAAGCCATATATTTAGAAATTGTCTGTTCAGTGGGAAGAAAGACTCTCAGGGAACTTTGTCATGGTTGAGCCATGTTTGGGGAAATCTGTCCATGCATAAGAGAGACACATTTTAAGGGGAAGGAAGCCAAACCAGAGAGCATGCTATGAAGACGGGGAAGATAAGGAACTTAGAAACCCTTTACTTGAAGATTTCTTGGGCAAGGTAGAGATAGTTACCATGTAGAAGGGACAATGTTGGCCAGGAGCGCATGATGGTTCAGAGATGGGGTGTGAAGTGGGGTTGGCAGCGGAGGAGGGGCTGCCTTGCTGTTAACTGGGAGAAAGCTTATCAGGGTGGCTATAAGCCTAGGTCTTGGGCTTCACTTCTCTAGGTTTATATCCTAGTTTATCCTCCTACTAGGTGCTGTGCTTGGGCAACTTATTTCACTTCCATAACTTTTGTCTTATCTATTAGATGAGGACAGTCTTACTTCTCTCACTGTGTTGAGATGATAATTGAGACAACCCACCGAAAGCTCTTAGCATGGGGCCCAGCACATAGTAGAATACCATTCAGTGTTGGCTGTCATCACTGTTGACAGCTGTGGCTTCAAAGTATGAAAGGAGTTGGGTTAAAGCCTCTGCCTTCAGCTCAGGTCATGATCCTGGGGTCCTGGGATCGAGTCCCACATCGGGCTCCTTGCTCGGCAGGGAGCCTGCTTCTCCCTCTGCCTCTGCCTGCCACTATGTCTGCCTGTGCTCGCTCGCTCTCTCTCCCTCTGTCTCTGACAAATAAATAAAAATAAATAAAAATAAAATCTTTAAAAAAAAAAGTATGAAAGGAGAGCTCCCTGTGACGGATTCAGGCTCTTGGTGTGACAGTGCTGTTAGGGAGACTTCTCAGTTATCTTTTTCTTTTCTTTTTTTCTCTGCAAGTCTATTTATTCACTCATGAATTTATTCTTTAAGTAAACATTTTATTATTCTTTAAAATTTTTATTGTTTTTGATGCAGTGTTCCAAGATTCATTGTTTATGTACCACACTCAGTGCTCCATGCAATACATGCCCTCTTTAATACCCACCACCGGGCTCACTCTTTCCTCCATCCCCTCCCCTCTTAAACCCTCAGTTTGTTTCTCAGAGTCCACAGTCTCTCATGATTCGTCTTCCCCTCTGATTCCCCCGCCCTTCAGTTTTCCTTTCCTTCTCCTAATGTCCTCCATGTTTTTCATTATGCTCCACAAGTAAGTGAAACCATATGATGATTGATTCTCTGCTTGACTTATTTCGCATAATCTCCTCCAGTTCCATCCATATTGATGCAAAAGTTGGGTATTCATCCTTTCTGATGGCTGAGTAATATTCCATTGTGTATATGGACCACATTTTCTTTATCCATTCGTCTTTTGAAGGGCATCTTGGCTTTTTCCACAGTTTAGTGACTGTGGCCACTGCTGCTATGAACATTGGGGTACAGATTCCCCTTCTTTTCACTACATCTGTACCTTTGGGGTAAATACCCAGTAGTGTAATTGCAGGGTCATAGGGTAGTTCTATTTTTAATTTCTTGAGGAATCTCCACACTGTTCTCCAGAGTGGCTGCACCAACTTGCATTCCCACCAACAGTGTAGGAGGGTTCCCCTTTCTCCACATCCTCCCCAACATTTGTTGTTTCCTGCCTTGTTAATTTTTACGATTCTGACTGGCATAAGGTGATATTTTTTTCACTGGCTTCATTCTGCAAAGAGATACCTGAGCCTCAATGAGGAGAAAGTTCCAAGTCTTGAGGTTGTATAGGGAGTTATCTGCAGGACTGACACTGTTACTCAGCTCTTGTAACAAACACTGAGGTGTTTGTTGTTTGTTTTTTAAATAGGGCTGATGGCTGTACTAACCACCAGCTCTAGTACAGGAATGGGGAATGATGCACTGTTAGTCTCAGGGCTTATGCCTCTGGTTAGACCTACATCACTCCTCTGTTGGCACCTAAAATGTTCTCTGATGGAGGCAGGTAAAGCAGAATGGTCTCAACTCATTGAAACTTGTCTTGCCAATTCCACCATTAACTATATCCAGAATCTGACCATTTCTCCCCACCTCCCTTGCTGTCGTCCTCGTTCTTGCCACCATCATCTGCACGACTGCAATAACCTGCAAACTGGGCTTCCCTGAAGCTACTTTTGCTTCCACAATCTCTTCATGCAGCAGACAGAGAGATCTTGTGACATGGAAATTTAACCATGCTTCCCGCCCCCACCTTAGAAGGGATTCCAAACAACTCACCATTGCCTGCCAAACCTTCTAGGATTTGCCCCTGCCTTTTTCTCTGATGTCATCTCCTTTCATTCCCACTCACTCCTAGACTCCAGTCACATTGGCATTTTTTCCTGTTCTCAAAAATACCAAGCTAGTTCCTACCACAGGACTCGCCTATGTTCTTCCACCAGATATTTGAATGGATAGCTTCTGTTTATCAGTTATGTTTCACCCTAACTGCCCCTTCCTTAGAGAGGCTGTTCGTATCTATGGTGGCCCTGTCCTTTTCTCTCTCATCCTGCTTTATTGTCTTCATGGCACAGACCCACTTTCTAAAATGATCCTTAAGTTATATGTATTTTCTAAGCAAATTTTTTTTACACTGGGGTCTTTTTACTTTTTTGCCGCTATACCATCATTGCCAAAATGATACCTGAGTTTTTGTAGTTGCACTTTAAATATTTGGTAATGAATGAATGAACTCCTTATAAATGAGGGTTTACTTCAACACAAGGAAGTTGTGTTCATAATATGAACACAGAAGGCCATGTCAGGGGAAGGGACTTTGGGCCGAAACTCAGCTTTTATGGAGATTTATTTTCTCTATGAGGGAGGAGAAAGGTAGGTCCTTTTAAGCTTGGGATGCAGGGGTCTGTTATTAGGGGCCGGGGGGCGGGGGACGTTATAGCTAAATGTAGTGGGAATCCACGTATCAGCAGCTAGAGTTTGAGGTGAAGTGAAGGGAAAGTCAGAGAGGGGTCAGGGAGGCAGTTAATTTATTGTCTCTGCTAATATTTGAGAACCCACCATTATCAGCCTCCTGCTCTTCTTTTGTATGTTCCTTTTCCTTTTCCCTTTCTAGTATCTTAAAGTGGCAAAAAAATAAGATGAGTTTGGCCTCCAGAACCTAATCTCGCATAGTTAATATCTGAGGCAGGGCCATGACTTCTCATATGCCTTCGGGGCCAGAGAGAAGAGCAGAAATGTATGAATTTATGTGTGTCGGAGGGTGGTGGGGCAGGTGAACGGGAGAGTCTGTGCCTGCAGCAAGTGTGCTAAATATAGCTGAGTAGCCAGGGTTGGTACCGGCCGGCCAGCTTGAGGATCCATTTGAAGAACATTGTTCCTCCTGATTGCATGGCAGTGTTTGTTTGTTTTTTGAACTAGCCAATACTTTCTGGATATGTAAGTTTCCTTCATGCAAACACTCAGTATATATATTAATTTAGGATTTTAGTCAAACCTTATTGTCAAACCATATTGTCGTTTGACAAACCATATTGTCACACATGTATAAAGAAGTAGGGAGGTTTTTTTTTTTTTTTTTAAGTGAAATGTATCCTAATTGCCCATTTTGTTTCATTCCTTCACCTAAGGACTGACACTTAATACAGTCAGTGGTTAATTAAATATTAGAATTAATAAAATATTGTTTGCTACTTTGATGCTTTCTCATTATAATATGAATGATAGCTGCCACGTCTCAAAGTCTCTGTTTTCTTAGTATTATTTATGGATCTTCTACGTGGGTGTTTTATAGAAGTATATTGGAATAGAATATTTGGAAGTATTATCTAGTGCTGTTTAAAAGAGGCTATTATGTACCTGATTATTTCTAATAATAGAATGATTGTAGGAGCATGTCTATTTAAAAGAAGATTAAATTACCCATTATTCGGTGATCACTTGGAAGGTAGAAAGTATATGAGAGAATTGATAACAGTAAATTCATTTTCTGGGAAATTTTGGAATATTTTCCTGCTCCGTGGGTACCCAGTGCAGAGAATTTGAAAAGACTGGCTAGGATTATAGTTTGTAATGACAAATTCTCATAGGTAGGATTTAAACTAGGTAAATAACCTGGCCAGATGATTTCAAATCCTGGTGATCTGAAAGTGAAATAATCCTCCATACTATTGGCATGAATTAATCTCTTTTGGAGACTGTGGTGCTGATGGAAATATTCTTTGGTGCCACAGCTCAACATAGGCTTTAGGCGAGTCATTGGTTCTCCAGTAAACAAGTCCCATTCTCTATACAGGTAGCCGATTCCAGCAGGAGACTCCCCAGGTCCAGCATGAGTTATTGACCTCGTATAGACTTGTCCCCTGGGCACTACTTTAAATTTATCTCTGTCTGAGAGTAACTGGGTTCTGATATCAAAGGGCCATTGAGTAGCCTTTGTGAAATGGCGTGTGGCATCAGACCATTAGCACACTGACAAGCTATATATCAGCCAATCCTCTATTACTACCTCTTTTCACCCTCAAGGTTTAGAGACTGGGACGGAAGTCAGAGGTGAAATTAAAGTGGCCTTGCGTCCTGAGTTCTCTTTGCAGTATAGTTAAGGCATCGTGGCAAGTAAGATAAACCTTGTGGAGTGTCTGTCTCTTCTGACTAGTCTTCATCTCTAAGACAGGTTCCTTTCAGCATCTTTCCTTATGATAGTAAACCATTTGGAACGTTCTGGGCCTCTAGCCTTAGTGCCAAGGGACAAGAAGGATCGAGATCTACATGCACATCTGTGTCTGTGTCATCTATATCCACACCTGTATCTTTTTTTTTTAAGATTTTATTTATTTATTTGACAGACAGAGATCACAAGCAGGCAGAGAGGCAGGCAGAGAGTGGAGGAAGCAGGCTTCCTGCTGAGCAGAGAGCCCGATGCGGGACTCGATCCCAGGACCCTGAGATCATGACCTGAGCCGAAGGCAGTGGCTTAACCCACTGAGCCACCCAGGTGCCCAGAAGTAGATATTATTAATAAATTCCTTGTGTACCTACTGTTCAACTAATTACAGTGTCAAGTAAACCTTTTTTTTTTTTTTAAAGATTTTATTTATTTCTTTGACAGAGATTACAAGTAGGCAAGAGAGGCAGGCAGGGAGAGAGAGGAGGAAGCAGGCTCTCCGAGGAGCAGAGAGCCCGATGCGGGGTTTGATCCCAGGACCCTGGGATCATGACCTGAGCCGAAAGCAGAGGCTTTAACCCACTGAGCCACCCAGGCGCACCATACCTGTATCTTTTTAAAATATGCTGGTTTCCACCTAGGAATGCTGTGTTTGGTGAGCCACTCCTCCTTTGAGCTCAGGCTTAATCCTCTGTCCTTGGAAGTCTGCATTATAATCACCTCAGGGGCACATGAATACTGCAGGTTGTGGAGCCCTGCCTCAGGCTTGCTGAGTCAGAATCTCCACTGGGGAAAGCTCAGGAGTCTGCACACTGGGAGCAAGTGGACATTTGTCCACTGGAGTTTGTCTCCCCATCACTGAGTTCTTGTTCTTCTCCCTCATTTGAGAGTAGCTAATACAGGCCTGAGGTTTTCTTTTCTTTTAAGTTTCCAGTGGGTCAGATGGAGCCAGAGCTAATGATGTTGATACAATGAATGCATCTGTAGCTCATTGGGGTCTATCACTGACTATGGGGCATGATATGTTGAAAATACATTTCTTTGATTTTAAATAGCACCATGACATAGGGAAGGAGTATAAATCCGGGACTTTCTAGGAAAGACAGTTCAGATTTGAAAACATGACCCGTTAAATGGGCTGGCCAACTTTTTTAAAGTGTAGTTAGGTGAGATAACAGGGGAAAGAATGTCTACTTATCTGGCACATAGTAGATATTCAGTTAATATGTGAATAAATAATTAAATGAATTAATAGAGGACTCCCACTATGGAGGTGTAGTTCACTGGGATTTGTGAGGGCACATTAATGTTTTAGTATCTTTTTAGGGAACGTGGTGCTATGGATTGAGTATTTGTATCCTCCCCAAAGTCTTATGGTGAAGTCCTAAACCCCAGTGTAGCAGCATTTGGAGAGGGGTCTTTGCCAGGTAATTAGATTTAGATAAGGTAATGAGGGTGGGGACCCGTTGTAGGATTATTGCCTTTATAAAAGGAGATAGGAGAGAGATCTCTTTTTGCTACCTGAGGATATAGCATGAAGGGGTCTATTTGCAGATTAGCAGGTAAACCCTCAGAAGCAACCAGATTGGCCAGCACCTTGATTTTGGACTTCTAGCCTTCAGAACTATGAGACATATGTGTCTCTTCCTTAAGTCTATGGTTTGTTGTTACAACAGCCCAAGCTGACACATGATCATGTACGAGGCTCGTCTTTTTGGAAAGAAAACACCATTCTGTGAATCAGGGTGTGGGTCTGTCTGTTTTTTTTCAGTCTTCAGAGCCCATGATAATCTGTCCTATAGCAGGGGTGAGACAACTGTTTGTTGAATGAATGACTGCCATAGGTCTTCGGCCCAAAGGAACAACTATGATTTGGAAGATTTCCAGATCAGAAGAATGGCAGGGACACATTGTAAGTGTCAGGGACAGCTCCGTCTCCTTAGAAATGGCCTGCTTGCCCAGAGCTCTGAAAGGGCCCTGCTCCCAGCAGCCAGTCTCCTGGACACACTCATTTAGGTACCACCTGGAGAGTGAAAGGACACTTGAAAGTGAGAGGACATGGGGTGTCAATGGTAAGTCACTCCAGCCAGGTGGGCTTCATAGCCACCCGAATAAATATGAGTTTTAGGGACCAGTGGCCTTTCTGCCAACTTGGCTCGAGCAGCCACAGACAACACTTTGTAACCTTCCTTCTGGGGACTCATTAGTGGAGGGAAAGCTGTTGTCTCTGCCAACACAGGGCTGGCCTCTCCAAGAAGCAAGTTAATTAAGGTGGGTAGACAGCAGGAAGCACCAATGAGAAAATCTTTTGGAGTAAAATGCTAGCAGATTTGTTTGAGAAAGACACCATTGGCAAAATCTCCAGCAAGTCAGCCTTGGTCTCTTTATCTGCAAAAGGAGGATAATCATATTGGTGACATCTGTTATGAAGGACTGTGAGGATTACCTGGGATAATGTGCGTGGAAGCACTTGGTATATTAATGTCCTGTATAACTGCTAGCTTATTTTGTTTACTTTCTGGCAAAGTCCTCCTGTATGGTAAGCTCTGTGTGTGTGTGGGGAAAAGGTTGATGTCCTCGTCTTGAATTACTCTCTACAGTATAGAGAAATGAATATTTTCAGGAACAACAACAACAACAAAACAAGCAGAAAGTGCTAGGAGAGAAAGTGCTCAAAGAAGAAGAAAGTATATCTTTTTTGGAGGAATTAAAATGCTTCATCCAGCTCCCCTATATTTATTGCTACATTATTTCCAGTAGCGAAGATTCAGAAACAGTGTAAGTGTCCATGATTGGATGAATGGGTAAAGAAAACCTGGTGTGTACACACACACACACACACACACACACACACACACACAGGAATATTAGCCATAAAAAAGAGATCTTGCCCTTTGCAACAACATGGATGGGCCTGCAGTGCATTATGCTAAATGAAATAAGTCAGAGAAAGACAGATACAGTAAAATTTCGCTTATATGTGGAATCTAAATAACAAAACAAATGAACGTACAAACAAAAACAGACTCCTAAATGCTGAGAACAAACTGGTGGTTGCCAGAGGTGAGATGAGTCAAGGATAGGATGAAATAGGTGAAGGGGATTAAGAAGTACAAACTTCCAGTTATTAAGTAATTAAGTCATGGGGCTAAAAAGTACAGCATATGGAATATAGTCTATAAGATCCTAATAATGTTGTATGGTGACAGATGGTAACTACACTTACTGTGATGAGCATTATATAATGTATATAATTGTCAAGTCACTTTACACCTGAGACTAATAAAATATGTCAACTTAGCTTCCATTAAAAAGATAAACTTTTTTAAAAGCATGAAATGCTTCAGCAATTAGCTGGACTTTGGAGACCGGGTAACATTTCTATAGGCTGGAGGAGGGATTCTATAGGAGCAAGGGGATCACCAGCAAACGAGGCCAGGGACTCCATGAGGAGGGAGCATGACTTGACAGTGGTGAGAAATTCATGCAGGATACAGATATGGGTGCAGCGGGAGATGAGAGGGAAAAGGTGGGCTACAGCCAGATGGTGGAAACCCTCGAAGCAGGTGGAGACAGGACTGGCATGTAAAGGGGACCATTAAAGGCAGTTGAGGAAGGATGTTATCTGACTCTGGCCCTACTGGAGGAAAATGAAACTGATTGCTGTCAGATAGAGGCAGGATGCTAAAAATGCACATTATAGTTTTCACCAGTTTCAGAGATTATTTTAAATCATAGCAAAATGAACAGGCAAAAATGCTTTGGGATTTTCAGATCCACTTCTGCAAAGGGACGAGAAGCCCACTGCTTTCTGATAATGATCCAGGAAGAGTTCCTACCACAAGAATGAGTTCTTTCAAGAGGCAGGCCAATTCAGAGACCGTGGAATCTCTGGGCAGAGCACTTTGCCATATTGCTGGTTCAGTTAAACTTTATTTTTTCCTGGGAAGATTGCATTATTTTGGTAACCCCTTGGAAACCTGAGAAAGTGGACAATGTGGTAATGAACATGGGACTTGCTCTTCACCACCTCTGTTCAAATGGGGTTTCTGTGGCTTGACTATTACCCCAGTTTTCTGAGTTAAGAATAAATGATTTCACACATTAGAAGGTTTCACGTTGCTTGTCTGTGATACATACTAAAAATGAACATGTTTTGGTTTTGTTGCTAATTATTCAGGAACATCTTTTCAGTTGAGAAAGTTTGGAAACCGGAAAGGCACTATGGCAAGAGAACTATTGTTAATATTTTCCCTTATGCTCCTGTAGTCTTAAAGGGGTGTGTGTAGTAGATACATATGTATGTAGGTACATGTGTGTCCGTGTGGGTGTACATCTGGATGTGTGTATGTTTATACAAGATAAACTTTCTATAAAATTTCATAATTTTTCTGTCTATACATATGGTTGTAAATGTATTTACATATATCAAGGTGTATATATTTTTTTGTTCTCAGCTTTGTTCTTTTTTAGAAAATTATGCACATTTTCTCATGTCATAAAAATTCCTTCCAGTATGTGCTTTGATGGTCAGCAAAGTTAGTCCCTCCCCATCTTGTAAAGTCTTTACACTAATTTACACTGTACCATGCTGTGCTGTGACACTGTCCTTAATAATTTTTCACATTTGCCTAGAATTTTTATGTGTTATCTCTGCATAGAAGGGTTGTCATTATTGCCATTTTGTAGATTAGGAAGTTGTACTTTGAAAAAGTTGAGTTTCTCCAGGTTAAATAGCCAGTAACCTTGCTGGTCTACTATGAATAAGCCTTGAGTGTCTGAGAATAAGATTCAAATCCTAAAACAATCTATGGCAGTGTTTAAGTACATGGACTGTGGAACATACTTCCTAGGTTCAAATTATGGTTGTGCCAGTCTCAGCCAAGTTCCTCAACTTGTCTGAGCCTCATTGCTACGAAATGGGGACACTAATAAGACTCTTACATCACCTGGGTGTGGTGATGAGTAAATGCACTAATTTATGAGCTGCTCTTCAAATCTGCCCAGCTCATGGCAAATACTGTCTTTATGAAGACTAGCTGTTACTAAAACAGATCTTTTCTTTCCACTGTGCCAGTATCTCTTTTCATATGTCTGAACCTTAATGTCTTGAGTTTATTTCATTTCCTCCAGCAAAGGTGATTTTATTTAAGACTCCATCTAAATGTAACAAAAGAAAATTCATTCAAGGAAGGAATATGCTCAGCTGTTACCTCCCTTCCGAGAGGGTTCACTTTTTTCCCTAGAGGTAGAGGAACATCTGGCGAGAGGACATTGTGATATTTTCCTTAGGATTGTTGCTGAAGCTGGAAGCCATACTGCTTGTAGGTTTTGCCTGGTGAAGGATCAAACTATGTTTGGGGGCAATATTTGGCTTGTATGGTTTCTGGTGTTGCCCCAACTCCTGGCTAAGGTGCTGACTCTGTTGGCTAAAATCTCCAAGTGGAGGCAGCTTCACTCCCTTGTTAATCAGGGTGTTTAATGCAAGAGCTAATGATGTGATATGTAACCACATGCAACTGTCAGACCATATGGCACTTGCTTGCTGTTATTTATGGTGAAGGCATTTATGCTTTTAGTTTCCCGGAGCGATGGGCTACATCTGAAATGAGGCTTCAGAGTAGTTTTAGAGGCTGTGGGTGCTAGCTTCATGTCCTAAATCAACCTCTTTAGGTCCAGTCTGTGAACAGTGTGTGTGTGTGTGTGTGTGTGTGTGTGTGTGTGTTGGGGGAGGGGAGATCAGCACCTGGGATATAATTTGAATCAAGACACAGCATGTATTTGCGACCACACAGAGCAGGAAAGCAATGTAAGTGCTCATGTAGAGGCAAAGCATAGTCCCCAGTTGTTCAAGAGACTGCAAGGGTATTAACCAGAGATCTTCCATTAAAAGGAGAGTGAAATAATATTTTCTTGGTTTCTCTGTATGTAGATGGATTTGGCTCTAAAAAAACAGGTTAGGGGCGCCTGGGTGGCTCAGTGGTTAAGGCCTCTGCCTTCGGCTCAGGTCATGATCCCAGTCCTGGGATCGAGCCCCACATCAGGCTCTCTGCTCAGTGAGGAGCCTGCTTCCCTCTCTCTGCCTGCCTCTCTGACTACTTGTGATCTCTGTCTTTCAAAGAGATAAATAAAAATCTTAAAAAAAAAATAAAAAATAAAAAAACAGGTTAAATAGGTAGCTATGGGGTAAAATTTTGTATTAATAACAATGAGAGCAATCGTGTGTCACACTTGGAATACCATAGGCACAGCTGCTTTGAGAGCAGGCTGGTCAGGTGCCCAGTATCCGTCTCCCAGTGGCACGGGACCAGCACTGTGAGAATGGAAGGGAGACTGTGGTCACCATATGTCGCCCCCACAGTGAGTGCTGTATACGCTGCATCACTTAGATCATATACATTTTCTGTCATACCCCTCACTAGCCTGTGGTGGGAGGTGATACCCCAGGGGGTTTGTCCAACCTCTTATGGCTGATAGCAGAAATACTGAATAGATGGGTATGGCATGGGTGTGGACAAAACATTTCAGATTTCAGGGATACCAGGATGATCCTGTTGGTGCCTATCAGGTAAATACCTTCCGCATTCTCAAGAGCAGGGATTTTCAGCTAGAGGGAGTGATCCCCCCCCTCCCATTTTGTGGTGGGTGAGGCTTTTGGCAACCTCTAGGGATGTTTTTGGTTGCTCTCAGTGCTGGCGAATGCTACTGGCTTCTAGTAGGTAGAAACCAGGGACACCACTATAAATTCTACAGTAGACAAGACAACTGCTTGCTTCCCCTGCAATAAATATCCTGCCCAAATGTCAAGAGAGTGGATATGCAAGAGGAAGGACTGGCCTACAGAGTTCTCTTCTTCCTCCGTCTCTGGATGCAGTAGGTTAGCATCTGGACTAAATGTTAAATGGAAATTTAAAGAAATTGTCAGAACTCTTAAGTAGCCTATACAAGATGATACTGTGTCCTGATACTGACTAGCACTGGGCTAAGTATCTTAAGGATTTTATCTACCTATCTATCTATCCATCTGAGAGAGAGCAAGGGAAGGGGCAGAGCAAAGGTTACCCAAGCACACTCCCACAGTGTGTGAAGCCTGAAGTGGAGCTCAGTCCCATGACCTATGAGATCAGGATCAGAGCCCAAACCAAGAATTGGTGGCTTAACTGACTGAGCCACCCCGGCGCCCCTGTGCTAAGCATTTCAAAGTGTCATTTTGTTAAATGTTCTAAATAACTTATGACACTGAAATATTAGTATATTCTAGAAAGCAGAAGAGAAAAATCCAAGCCTTTACTTTGAGTAAGTACCTTTCAGTATTATTTAGTACCAAATAACATGATAATCAGTACCTTATTACATGGTTGGTTTTCCAAAGATGGAAATAAAACTTCATTCTGCGCCTAGGAAAGGACCAGGAAACTGTTATTTTCTTAGTGACATTACAAAGCCATAGATTTGAAGGAACTGACAAATAGCATTATTTCAGGCTTGGTTATTATGGAGAGAATGAACTTATTAATCCATGCACGGTGTGCTTTCTGTCACACAACTGTGTGAGAGATAATACATGGCTACGTACAAAGAACTATAGCTTTTCCATTGTGGTCTCCATCCATGGGGGAGACATGGTACCCAAGGAATGTACATTTCCCCGACCTCGGAGCCTGATTGGTTAACTGGAATGCAGTTTCTTTACCTACTTGGTTGTTTTCCTCAGGTCCAACTGTAAGGTCTTATCTTGTTCCTATAGACTATTAGTTTTGAAATAAACTCAGGCTGTGTTCTAAGTATATTATACACACATTTATATATTTTTTGCACACATGTGTGAGAGAGTGAAAGAGAGAGAGGAGTCGAGGTTGGGGGGGCAGAGGCAGAGGGGGAGAGAATCCTAAGCAGGCTCCATGCCCAACATGGAGCCTGATGTGGAACTCAGTCTCACAACCTTGAGAGCATGACCTGAACCAAAATCAAGAGTCAGGCGTTCAACAAGTTGAGACACTCAGGTGCCCAAAGTACCTTACACATATTAACTTATTCATGCATAACGAGTATTTCCATTTTGTAGACAAAAAGAGATTCAGGTCCTGGCAGCTAACTGCTCAGGGTCAAGTCAGGGTTGAGTCCACATTTGAACCCACAGTTCATGCATTGGGATGTTCAGTCCCTGCATTCCAATGTGTAGTAGGATAGCGTGGCTGGACAGAAGTTGGCTAGAACCCAGACTCTGCTACTTCTTTGCCATGTGTTCTCACCTCTTTAAGCTGCAATCTTATTATTTGTGAAAGAGAAGTAAGAATATCTCCTATGTTGTTATAAGTACTGTCAATCCTCATTATTCCTGGTAGTTATGGTCTATTAAGTTGCTGTAAACACTGAATAGTGAACACAGTTAGGTTCCTATGAGATTCTGATCCCATTTTTGTCAACCAGTCAATACATAATCTTGTTTTATGTGTGTTTTTATGTTTAAAGCCGTGTTATTTTATATGTGTTGTTGACTTTTTAACATTGAACTCGTGGCTAACAACACTGTAACTCAGTCCTGAACAAAGCTTATCTAACATGTTTTCCATAAGTCGTATCACCGCCTTCTTGCGTGGGGGAACACTAGACAGCGTGTCAGCATTATTTGTGGGCCATTTTAAGCAGTGAAATCACCAAAATGTGAAAAATGAGTACCAAAGAGACTGTTGCAAGGTCACTTGTTTACACACGAGAGCTAGAAGAAGGCAGAGCACCCTCTTGTTTGACCTCAGCTGGAAACGTGTACATGTCTGGATAACTGTGACATACTGGGAGTACTGCTTTTGGCGTGACAATCTGAGAGTGGGCAAATTGGCACAGTTGGACTCTGTGAAGAATGAAGATGGGTTTTGTGTATATTCAGGGTTGTAACAAGGTATGTATGACCTCAGTTGTGTATAGTACTTAGCACGTAACCATGAGCACATGGAGAGTGTTCAACAAGTGACAGCCATTTTTGTTCTTTTAAATCCAGGTATAACAAGAATCAAGTCCATTTGAGTAGCTCTGCTGGCCCTGTAGCCTAGAAAGTTCTGTCCCAGAGGAGATAATGTGGCTACAAGGAGCAGCTTTTAAGGAGATTACACTTGATCTACCTGTTGTCTTTACTTGAGGGTCTGAACTAAGCCAAGAGTTAGATAGAGTGAATTTTTGGGGAGAGGGATATGGTAGAATGAGGAAATGAGGGGGAGGGTAAGTTCAGCCTCTCAACTCTACCTCCATCGTAGGTTTCCTTCCTTTTATTCCAAAATATGTTAATTCTTCTCAAGGTGTGACCTCCAAACCGGCATGCAGCTTCAAAGTTAGCTAGGAACTTGTAAGAAATAAAAATTCCCACCCAGACCTCCTGAATCAGAAACTCTGTGGTTGGGCCCAGCAACAATGTAGAATGACCGCATGGTTCTGAAGTAGGCTAAGGTTGAGAGCCATTGCTCTGGTCTAATCCGCCATGGAAGATAGTGAGTTCTCTTGGTCACTGAGGAAATGTCCAGCTACAACCCCCCATGAGAAAAGTATTCAGTACTTCTGTCGTGATGGTCAATACTTGCACAGATTTTTCTGGGATTGTGTGGAGTCTAATCCTTATGTTATCAACAAAAACAACAACAACAAAAAACCCTTGAAAAATGGCTCCCTGTTCAGCTTATGATAATTTCTAAGATTTCCTTATTAGGTTTCAGCTTCTTATTTAATGGCTGACAGTAGAGCTGCCTTTTTTTAAAATTTTAAATTCATTTTTATGCAAATGACTACAGCCTCCAGGCAGATAAAGCATGCAAGTGGATTTGTCTTCCAAGTTCTAAGGCATTGGGTTGTCAAGGTTTTCCTTTCATTTGCAAAAAGTTTAGGACATTTTCATGTTTCTTTTTTTCCCCCTCTCTGTTCTCTAACCAGAATTTCTCTTGGGGTGTTATTTCACAACCCTGACTTGGCAGGATGACCATCTTGTGACTGTTTTAAAAATGTTCATTTTTGTCAAGTCATTTGTTCTTTTATTTTACAAATATTTATGAGATCACACTAGGTTGGTCACTAAGGCAGATTCTGGAGCTCCATCGCTGAGCATAGCAGAAATAGTCCTTGCCCTCCTTCAGCTCACCTGCTAGTGGGGGATAAATGTTAACTAGCATAAAAGTAATCAGAGCTTTGACAACTTGTATGAAAGGAGTGCAGGAAGCTCTGAGAGAGTACGTGATGTAAAGAAAACCTGGTCAGGAAATGGGTCTATGTGTACTTTACATTTGGATAGACTTTTTTTTCTTTTTAAAGTTTTATTTTTTTATTTGTCAGAGACAGAGTGAGTGAGCACAAGCAGGGGGAGTGGTAGGTAGAGGGAGAAGCAGGTTCCCTGCTGAGCAAGGAGCCCAGCTCTAGACTAGACCCCAGAACCCTGGGGATCATGACGTGAGCCCATGGCAGACGCTTAACTGACTGAGCCACCCAGACATGGGATAGACTTTTTAACAGATGAGTAAAGACTCATGAGGTAAAAATGTAGCTATAGGTAGAAAGAAGGGTGGTGTGAAAATGTGTAGATCTTCAAGAAGTAAAAGTAGGGCAGGGATCAGAAACTGACGTACAGCGTGGTGTAAGGCAGAGCTGCTCAGGGAAGCAGCAGACATGTGCGTGGCTAACGGAGTGCCAGAGATTGTGCTGAATAAAAATTCTGGCTGATAGATCATACAATTAAGATGCGGATCTCCTATTCTTAGAGATCATTATGTAGAAAGGGAAGGTTGGGAGTCTGACTTTTCCTATAGCCCTGTGAGACTGATGATCCAGGTCTATTAGAGCTGGTGGTCTGCACGATTTCAGTTGACATTTAAACTATTTAGCCATTATTGAAGGGCTGAGATCACCAGAAAATCTGTGGATCAATTACTTATAAACAGGCATTAGAAATCGTTTTAGTATTTTTTTTTTTCCAGTTTATCAGATCCGTTCCTGAACAGGGAAGTTTTGCAAAGCTGGAGGTTGGGAAGCCGGGACAATAGGATGTTGCTGGGACAGTGACCCAGGTCAGCGTGCTGAAGGCAAGGGTCATGGGGAGGGAAGGAATGTGGGAGGATGTTGAAGATGTGTATTTTGCATGTTGTCTGTGACTTGATTCTAAACAGGGTGGATTTCCCCCCTTTTTCCTCAGGTCTTCAAAATAATGATCAGATCATAAAAATCCCAGGCCAGAGATTGTTTCAAATCCCAGACGATATAGGTAAAGCTTTAGGTGAAGAAGAGATTCTCTCTTTCATAAGCGCAGATACAAGAATTTGACTAGTCACGCTTTCTACCCTGCAAACATGAGATTGTCCCAGTCTGTGATATTAGACTTGCACTTCTCTTTAACATACCCATGATGATCTTTTACATAGTGGGAGACAGAGTGTGAAAGGAGCCTAGCCTGCTACATTTTGATGAATAGCACTAACTACTATTGGGTAGAAGGAGGAGGGTCCCAAAGTGCTGTCCTCGATGGATACCCTAGGTGCTGGGAGGATCTCACAGGATCAAGGTGCATAGAAGATGAAGTTAGTTGACTTCTCAATATTACATTCCCCTCTGGTTCCTTGAACTACATTCTATTCTTAAGGCCACTTGTGGCCCCTCAAGGCTTAGAAGTAATATTGGACATAGACATATTATAGTTATTGTAGGTTTTTGACACAGCTAGGAGTTAGGACATCACTATTTGAAGATTCAGTCCCATCTTTTTGAGGTCAAAATCCTTATATTTCATAATTAGGAAAAAATTTTTGAAGGTCATTTCATCTGCCTTGAAAATAACTCTACCAATATCTTTGAGAAAGACTTCCATTTGAAGTTACTTTGGAGAAGCTTTGCCTGGTAAATAGCATAGTTTCTGAAATTGAGCTGAAACTTGACTATATGAAGAATGTTTGGTCTTCAAACACTTGCTCTGCAGGTCTGCCTCATACACACATGAGACTTTCAGTTACTGAAAGCCAGATATCATGAATGACTGATACCTCAACATGGTTTTCTCCAAAACATCCTGGATCTTGGTAATCTGATTCATCTTTCAAGGTTCAAATAAAATCTGCCTGCATTACATTTGAGGGTGAGTTCACTACTGAGAGCTTGCAATATTGAAGAGGTAGCGTCTCAAAATAACAGATTTTTTTTAACCTCTAGCACAAAATTAAAACTAACCAGTCTTTGAATGAATGTTTAAGTAAAACATAACTGTTGAGGTCTAGCGATTTTTTTTAATACTGTGCTAGTAGGAACATGCTCACTATCACAAGCTAGATTTATATTCATTTAGTCAACTTTTCAAGGAGAACATTTTTAGTCAGTTTGAGATATAATGAAATATTTGAAATAATATTCAATACTGTTTTGGTTTATTCTCTAAGATGGATCTTTTAAGGTCATGTCTTGAGTTCCATTTATTCATCTTTCTGTTGTCTATTAAATGAAGAAATGACATGGGTAAATTAAGCAGATTGTTAAGAGGTCATAATCTTGGGGGGTCATCCACTGTTGGATGCCTTTGGATACCTATATTGCTCTGAGTTATATAACAAAGCAAGGGCAGCAGTTGTGAGTAGGGGGTTAGGCAAGGAAGAAGATGAAGACAGTAATTCCAGCATTCTGGCTTTGAGTTGCCTGTCGAAATTAAAAAAATGTATACCCCATCAGCATTTGGATTCATGTTAGATGTTCAGGAACAAGATCTGATCTTGTAATATGGATTGGGAAGAGTTCACTATATGAGTAATGTCGGAAGTCTGGAGACAGGATGAGAACATAGAGAAAGAAAGAGCCAGGTAAGGAAAAAAAAATAGGAATGAAGGCATGCATGACATTGGCATTTAAAGGAGGGGAGCAAGAAAAGGAAATGTGGAAAGATGGCTGAGAAACAGCAGCTAGAGAGGTAGATTGAAAACGGGAGGAGGTATGAGTTCCTTAACCCATGGTTTCCTCCTATCTCTCTGACTAGTCCTTCTCTGTCAATTATTTTCTAGTGTTCAGGGAGATAGCTTCAAGGAAAATGAGGACAAAGCAGTATTCATTATGTTTAGCCACAAGGAATTCATCAGTAATCTTGGCAAGAATACTTCCAGTGGAATCTGTTCTTCCTTTCTTTTTAAAATACTTTCTATTATGGAAAATTTCAAATGGACACAAAAGTGAAAGGATAGTATAAAAAATGCCCATGAACCTACAATCTGTTCACAACAATGACCTTCATTTTTAGATTCCTGTGAGTCCTACTTTGTTTTTTTAACATTAGTGTCTAACACAGGGCCTGACTCATTGGAAACAGGCAGTAAATGGAATAAATGAATGAATGAATATAAACAAACCAATAGTATATAGTGTACTATGTAGGGATGCAAAGATAAAAGGTGCATATCCACCTCCTAGGAATTTATAGTCAGGTCACTTGGAGCAAACCTACAGCCCCAAGAGTTAGGTCCCAATAAGCAAAAGGTGTGGATTCTTATGCCCTTAAAATAGATCCAGGGAATATGTGTATCTTCCATTCACCTCTTGCTCCAGTGGTAAATGAGGAGCAATAGAACCAGCACAATCTGAGCTGAATTTGAATTCTGACTCCATTCTTTTCCTGCTTTGAGATTCTGGGTTAATCATTTAACTTCTTTGAACCTTGGTTTTATCTATGAGATTTTCCTAGTGAAATGAAAAAAAAAACAACAACTTTAGAATTTTCTGAGAATTGAATTAGAAATGAATTAGAATGTATGTAAAGCCCCCAGCACAGAATCTAATATATGGCAAGTGCTCATTAAATGAGCTATCATCGCTGCCATTATCACCATCCCCTCTTCCTCCCCCTCCCCTCCTTCCCCTCCCCTCCTCCTCCCCCTCCTCCCCCCCTT
>PISX010018062.1:0-15490 GCA_004024625.1 Mellivora capensis | reverse complement strand
GCTGCATTGCTCATTGTTCTCATTGTTCGAAATGTACACTTTTGTGGGGCCTTTGTAATAATCATTCTTCTACTCGAAATCATCTTTTGGATCTTTGATAGCTTTCACCATGGAAATCCTCCCATTCTTTCTGACCTGTGTGGATGCTACTTTTCCCATGAATATTTGAGTGTAGTCGCTCCCACGCCTGATCTGTCTGGAGCACTTTTTTTCTCTGTTCTTGGACTTGGCATATCTTCCTTTGCGTGAGAGGCATATGTCCTTATTCAATTATGTGAATGTTCTTAGGTTTAAATATTAAAAATGCCATGATGTATGTAAAAGTACTTAGTAAAAAATAAACAGACACCAGCTATAATAAAGATGACATAGAACATTTTTCAGCAGTCATCATGTGACCTATCAATACATGCTAGGCATCTACTATCTCTAATTTTTATAATGGCATCATGAGATGGGTGCAAATACCACTCATTGGTTTTTTTTTTTAATAGATAAGGAGACAGAAATCTAGAGGTATTAAGTGATTGATCCAAATTCAAACAAACTAGGATTCAAACCTGGACCTATCAAACTCCATGGTCTGTTAGACTCCAGGGTCTAAACACTTAAGCTATCCATTATAGTGGCTTTCAAAATCATGGTAAGTGCAGCTTTACCTCAGATTATCTAAATGACCTTCCTCTTAAAAGAAATAGATATCTACATGTATGTCTATATTCCTATAATTACAGTGAGATTAGGCTCCCTTTAAAAAAATCTTAAATATATCTTCATCTGCCATAATTATCTACTCTCCATTGTTAGTGAAGACTTGGCTAAATGAAGACATTTGTTGCTATTGAAATTAAAATGAGCTTAGGTTAGAATTATGGCATAGCTTGTACCCCATGCCTGGAGATGAAACCATCAATATGAATATCTTAAATTACCTCATTGTGGAGGATTTTCAACTTAACATTTCACAATTGGTGCACATAAGAAACCTGATGAATGCCCCAGGCATTAAAGGCAAACCACTGCATTGCCATTTGGGCTTGTTTGCTCTTTTGTTTACAGCTCATTTATAACTTGCTTTTAGTGGGCAGCGGGGTGGCAGTTGGGGGCATGTAGCTGCCTCAGGAAGGGAGAAGGAACAGTTCTCCTGATCTTGGTTACTGTTGTGTCCAGATGTGAATATTGCTAGCCATTTATTCATTTAACACTATACATTTCCTTAGACTAGGGTCTCAGAAGTGTAATTTCCAGTTTACAATCTATAGTCTTAACATGGCTTTTTTTTTCTTTACTTTTCTAAAGAGATGTTGTAAAGTTCTCTGAAATGGTCTTGGTAGTCATTACCACAGCTCACCAGAAGATGTTCCTGCTCTCCTGACAGCCCTCTTTCTGCTTTGTAGGGGTCCTTATGTTTTAGCAATGGGTTGTGAGCAGAAGGGACATAGTATGGAGGATTTAATGGCCAGTATGAGAAGCTTTGTTCTGCATGGGGACTGACAATGTTTCTCTGTCAGCCTGGGTGCTGAATAAAGAACCATGTAGAACACAACCCCGGCCAGGTGACTCATGATGGGCATGGAGTGTGGGGATGCGTAAACTTGTTATGAAAAATCACTGAAATTTAGGGTTAGGTACTGCAGTGTAACCTATCTTTTATTGACTACTAGAATGCTAATGTAATTTATAATGCTGCTAGGGACATTTTAAAATATAAACTACATAGAAACCCCCTAACTAGATATTACACGTGTGTGATTAATAAATGATCTGCAAGATTACTGTGCCCAGATGCCTCTCCAAGCTTGTCTTCAACTTCTTACTTCACCTGTGTGTTCCACACTCAATTTGTTTCTTAGGCATTCTTAAAGAAGGCTTTTATTTAAATTTTCTTTACAAGAGGTTTATGTTTTTTTTTCTTTTTATACAAAAGATAGAGTGTTCTATAAACTGCATGTTTTGCTTTTTAACCTGGATAATAATTCGGAGATCCTATCAATGTATGGAAGGCTTTGTCATATGGATACAACTGCATGTTACTGTCTCATATGAATTACACTAAGCCATTTTCTTATACTTGAATACGTTTCTCTTAATCTTCAGCCATTACAGCAATGAAGCAACAAATGAATTTTATCTTGCATCATTTTGTACATGTTCAAGTGCATCTATAGGATAAATTTCCAGAAGTGAGATTGGTGACTCAGATGGTATATGGTTTTGCAGTTTGAATGGGTATTGTTGGTTTGCCCTCTTACACACGGTACCAATTTATGGTCCATTCCATGATGAATGAAGGTGCCTATACTTAAAATATTTTGTTTTATTAGTTTTGATATAGTTTATGTTGAATTTACTTCTAGGCATTTTATCCTTTTTGTTGCTCTTTTAAGTGGAGTGTTTTCTTCCATAATATCTTTTAACAAGTTTTTGTCTTTATATATGAAGGCAGTTCTTAAATTTCACATGCTCTTAACTTACTGAATTTTATTATTGCTTGTAGTAGTTTGGATTTTCCATGTATGCACTCACATTGTTTAAAAATTGTGAGTTTCCAATATTCCGACTTCTTTTCTTGTCTAATTTCATTAGCTAGTACAAAGTCAAATCAAGGCTGTGGGCTAGGCATCCTTGTTTTGTTCTGGAAATATATTAAAATGCCTCTAGTGTTTCACTCTTAAGCATGGTATCAGCTTTGGGTCTGAGATACAAATTTTTCTTTTCAAGAATGTGTCTAGCTGGGGCGCCTGGGTGGCTCAGTTGGCTGAGTATCTGCCTTCGGCTCAGGTCATGATCCTAGGGTCCGGGATCAATTCCAGCATCAGGCTCCCTGCTCAGTGGGGAGCCTGCTTCTCCTGCTTCCTCTGCTGCTTCCCCTGTTTGTACCCCACCCGCCATCAAATAAAGAAATAAAATCTTTAAAAAATACTAAAAAAAAAAAAAGAACATGTCTAGCTTTTTTTATATTACTGGATTTTCTTCAATGGGTTGTTGATTTTTATCAAGTACATGTTTATTAGTTTTTTTAATAGAATGACTTCTGCTTTTTTAAATAAAGATTTTATTTATTTAAGAGAGAGAGCATTAGCGGTGGGGAGGGGCAGAAGGAGAGGGTGAGGGAGAAGCAGGGAACCCATTGGATGGCTTGATCCCAGGACTCTGGGATCATGATCTGAGCAGAAGGCAGATGCTTAACGGACTAGGCCACCCAGGCACCCCTCAAGTATTTTCTTTTTAATGTGTTGCTTGGTTCTCTTTCCTAATAGTTTATGTAGGACTGAAAGAAAAAAATAAGACTATTCTTGGGGTGCCTGGTGGTTAAGTGGCCAGTCTATTAAGTGGCTAACTCTTGACTTGGGCTCAGATCATGATCTCAGAGTCGTGGGATCGATCCTTGTGTCAGGCTCCACGCTCAACATGGAGTCTGCTTCTCCCTCTCCTATTCCTCCTTCTGCTCTCTTCTTCTCTTTCTCTTTCTTTCTCTCTGTCTCTCAAATAAATAAATTAATTAAATCCTTAAAAAATAAAAATAAAAACTATTTTTAGAACTATTTTTGGTTCATAGCAAAATTGAGTGGAAGGTACAGAGATTTCTAATATATTTCCTGCCCCCACACACTCACAACATCCCCTGTTATTGACACCCCCTATCAAAGTGGTATATTTTTTTACAATTGGTGAACCTACTTTGACTTACTATTATCACCCAAAGTCCATAGTTTACATTATGGTTCACTCTTCGTGTGTATCATACATTCTGAGGATTTGGACAAATGTCTAATGATATGTATCCATTATTATAATATACAGAACAGTTTCATTATGGTAAAAATTCTCTGTGCTTTGCCTGTTCATCCTTCCCTTTCCCCTAACCCTGGGGATGACTGATCTCTTTATTGTCTGCATAGTTTAGCTTTTTCCAGGAATCATTTTGTTGGAATGAGAGAGTATGTAACCTTTCATATTGACTTGTTTTACTTAGCAATATGCACTTAGGGTTTCTTCATATCTTTTCAAAGTCTGATAGCCCATCTCTTCTTAGTACTGAATAATGGTCCATTGTCTGATACTTGAGTTTATCCATTTTTCTACTGAAGGACATCTTGATTCCTTTGAGGCTTTAGTAATTATGAATAAAGCTGCTATAAACATCTCTGTGTAGGTTTTTGTGTGAACATAAATTTTCAACTCCTTTGGGTAAATACCAAGAGTGCAACTGCAGGCAAAAAATGTTTAGTTTTGTAAGAAACCACCACACTGCCTTCTGAAGGAGCTGTACCATTTTGTATTTCTACCAGTAATGACTGAGAGTTCCTGTTCTACCACCTTGTTACCAGCATTTAGTGTTGTCAGCGTTTTGGATTTTGGCCATTCTAATCCGTTTGTAGTTTTGTATACCATTATTGTTTTAATTCGCATATTCTTGATGGCATGATTTGAAGCATCTTTTCTTGTGCTTATTTGCCATCTTATGCAGGATTTTTATTTTGAGAATAATAAGTGAGATTAGTTTGTAGCTTGCTGTGTGTACAGTCTATAATTGTTTCATAAAAAAAGAATTTGGAAGTTTTCCTTTTGTTAAACAGTTTAAATTGATTTGGAATGATCACTTTTAAGGATTTATTAGAACCACTCCACAAACTTACTTGGCCCTGGTGTTTTGTTTTTGTTTCTGTTTTCTTTTTTGTGGGGGAGGAAGTTGGGTAGCAGTTTGACATTTTTACCTGTATCTTTAAAAATCATTTCTTTGGGGAGGGTGGGGAATTGATCTGTTCAGATTTTTAGTCACTTAGTTGTGTTAACTTACTTTCCTAGAAAATTTTTGGTTTCATCTAGGTTTTCAAACTTGGATGAAATTAAGAAAAATTGACTTTTATAATTAAAAAAATGTGAGGTAATATATTTTATATTATCACTTACTGTGTGTCTTTTATGACATCCCCATTTTCCTACTAAGTTAGTAGTTTTTTTTTTTTATTTTGTTTTTGAAGAACAACCTTTTGAAATGTTTGGGAATACATTGATTGGTTGTACTGTTTTCTGTTTATCAATTTTGCTTTTTTAATTTGTTTCCTTATTTATATATAAAAACTTTAGATGTTTGCTCATATAATTTTTTGTTGTTTGTTTCTTAATGATAAATGTATTTACAGCTTTGAATTTTCCTCTGTATACTGTCATAGCTGTGTTCTATGATTTTTTAAAAGAAATTGTGCAACTTAGTATTCTTCCTTGATGAATGTTTAACAGCATTTTAACTTTTGAGTAAAAGGGACTTGGTATTTTCTGATGTTACTAATGTTTAATTTTTCTGAAGAAAACTTATTTCCACCTTTCAGAATTTAATGTTCTGTGTGCTTTTCAATATATGATTGATTTTAAGATTTATTAGGTTTTTTAAAAAAGGTTTTATTTATTTATTTGAGATAGATCATGCATAAGGGTGAGTGGGGCAGGGGCAGAGGCAGAAGGAGAGGGAGAAGTAGACTCCCTGTTGAGCAGGGAGCCTGGCACTGGGGGACCCTGGGGTCATGACCTGAGCTGAAGGCAGATGCTTAACCGACTGAGCCACCCAGGCACCCCGATATTTATTAGTTTTTGAAAAAGAGGGTATATTTTCTCTTTTCAGGATTCAGCATTAGATACTTAGCACATATACCTGTTAATTATTTATTGAATTCTATACTCTTATTTTTAATGACCGGATATGTTATTTCTTAACTGATGGGGTTAATGAAATTCTTTTTCTAGTGTATGTTTTGTCCATTGCTTTTTATATCACACATTTTCTATCTTATGAAAGCTGCTATATTTTTTGGTTCATAGGCATTTATGATTATTTTAATTTTATTTTGAATTATTCTTTTACATAATAAACTGCCCATATTTGTTATGTTCAATATTTTTTGGCTTATATTCTCCCTTTTTGATATTATAACCAGAAGCTTTGCTTTCTGTTTGTTTGTATTTGTATGATATATGTTATCAGTTTTTCAATTTTTAACCTGAATCATGTTTTTTGGGTGGTGGAGTGGTGATTATGTCTCTTGTAGTAAGGGTATTTTCTTTAGTTTATATCCAACTCCCACCATCCAACCCTTGGATGGCTTGATTGGAAAAGAAGATAGTCAAGGAAATTCTTCAGTAAATATTATTGCTATTACTTCCACTATTGTTATTTTATTAGTAGTACTATTTGAGACTCTTGCTCTGCAATAGCATCTCTACTTTTTTCTTTTGGTTTCCTATTTAACCTTTTAAAATTTCCTATGTTTGTTTTATGGGGGTGAGTTCCTCACAACGGGCCATCCCGTAATAACAAGCAGGAAAAAATGTTACAGATACTGTACAGCAATTATTTGAGACAAAAAGAAAAACCACAATAAAAGCCTTTATGTCAGTCCTGGACCTGTGAAGTTGCTTCCCTTGGAAGAGATTATGTCAGAACTTTGATTTATAAACAAGACAGTGTTAAAATTTTTCTCTTTCTCTGGTTCATTCCACTTCTACTTGAATACGATATCACTTTATGGTTAATGTTTGCTCTTTGTGTTATTAGGCCTCTATTAACTCATTAGCACTCCACAACAGTTGCTAAAACAAACTTGCTTTGGTTATAGTTGATAAAATTGTCCTTTGTGGACATTAATTCACCCAGTGTGAGAAACAACTTTTATTGTGCTAAAACTAGAGCTAAGAACATGAATCTATTATTGAAGAGCACGTAATGTCAAAAATGCAAAAAGATAGACCTTTTACGGGGGGTAAAAGGAAATCCTTGGATAGGGTTATAGATGTTCTCTTCTTAAATCTGTCTTGTAAAACGCTTCATAGAAACTATGGGGAAAACATACTTTTCCATTCTGGTAACTTAAAATGACACTGTGATTCCACTGCAGCCAGGATAGAATGCTCACGACAGCACATTTTTTATTCTTTGTAAGAATTCGATCAATTTAAATATTTGTATCCATAATCACATTCTCATTTTGACATATTAATGTCAACGGTATGTTAATTTTTAGATGTTTTCATCCTTTTTGTCATAATTGTTCCTCCTTAATTTAATTAAATGTTTACTGTCATAAAACTAATTATATCATATCTCTGAGTGATTTGATCTGTGGAATGACTTCAAAACATGTTGTACTTGCTTCGTTTTGCCTGGGGGAAAATCATGATAAGGAAATGACATATTCCTATATCAGCATATGTAAATTATACTATGAGTTCTTCTGCTATCAGCTTAATTATTCTGGTGGAGATTAGTTTGGGAAGGGAGACTTCTTTTTTGAAGAGTTAATGAGGGAGTGAAAGTGAAAGAATATAAAATTGAGTGTTTTGGAGTAAATAAATGTTGTTAACTAAGCAATTTTCGATGCTTAATGATTTGACCCTCCCCAGGAGAATGCTGGGATAGTTGTGATTTGTTCCATTCTTCCCACTCTCCTGTTGGCTGTCACTGGAAAATGGATCTATTATTTTAATTTTGATTCTGAAATTTCCACTCATATTTTTAAAGATTATTTATTTATTTATTTATTTGATAGAGTGCGAGCAAGAACACAAGCAGGGGAAGCAGCAGGCAGAGCGAGAGGGAGAAGCAGACTCCCCACTGAGAAGGGAGCTTGATGTGGAATTGATCCCAGAATCCTGGGATCATGGCCTGAGTCAAAGGCAGAGGCTAAATTGACTGAGCCACTCAGACGCCCTCCACTCATATTTTTAAACACATACATTCATGCAACACACACAGTATTAAAGCTAGTTTTGAAAAGTAGTGACCGATATAGAATTATGCAGAATGGAATTACGCAGACTCAGAGTCTAATCATTCATGGGTGTGTGGCTTTGAAGTTGCACCATTCTGGGCAATTTGATTGACTTGTCCAAACTGTAAATTCTCAGCTCTCAGTGACAATTTAATATCAACATTACAGAATTGCCCTGAGGATTGAACCAAATAATTTATATAAAACACATAGTACATTACTTGTTACAGAGACTAAACTCTATAATTGTTGCAGTGGAATTGTTGATTTTACTGCTAGTAATCAAATTTTGTAACAAAATGGAAAAATCACCCTTTGTTCTTTTAACAAAACAAATTTAATCTTTTATATTAATCACTGGTGTGTTTTTATGAATTCCTATTTAAAAATTTGTTTTTAATCTAAAATTGTACAAAAATCACAAAGAATTTTATTTTCAAAAGTAATTGAAATTATATTTGGTTAGTTACTGTTAGTTGAAACCAAGGTAAAACACAAAATTATGCTTGCTATTAAAAGCATTGTTGCCGTCTTAATTGTGATTTTTAGTGAGTTCTTAATACTCCATTAAAGTTGACATTCCATGATTTAATTAATGATCCTCTATGGTTAGATACTTATCAAAATTTTTTTAAGAAACAAATATTGGGGAAAAAAAGAATATTGGAGAAGAATATGGAATAAGAATTTTTATTCCAATGAATTTTTTCCTAGAGTAAGTTTTCTTGAGAGAAACTACTGATTCAGAGGGTTTAATACTTAATATCTTAATATTAAATTATTGTATACTAGCTCTACTTTATTTTTAAAATTTTATTTTTTCAGTGTTCCAAGATTCATTGTTTATGTACTACACCCAGTGCTCCATGCAATATGTGCCCTCCTTAATACCCACCACCAGGCTCACCCATCCCTCCACCCATTCCACCCCCCTTCCAAAACCCTCAGTTTGTTTCTCAGAGTCCACAGTCTCTCATGGTTCATCTCTCCCTCTGATTTTCCCCTCTTCACTTTTCCTTTCCTTCTCCTAATGTCCTCCATGTTATTCCTTCTGTTCCACAAGTAAGTGAAACCATAGGATAATTGACTTTCTCTGCTTAATTATTTCACTCAGCATAATCTCCTCCAGTCCCATCCACATTGATGCAAAAGTTGGGTAATCATCCTTTCTGATGGCTGCGTAATATTCCATTGTATATATGGACCATATCTTCTTTATCCATTCGTCTGTTGAAGGGCATCTTGGCTCTTTCCATAGTTTGGCGATTGTGGACATAGCTGCTGTGAACATTGGGGTACATGTGGCCCTTCTTTTCACTATATCTACTAGGTCTACTTTTAAAAAATTATAGTAACCTGATTATGGCAAAAGCAGTAAGAATTCTTGAGTAATAGGAAAGTTTTCTTGGGTAAGTTTTTGAGAGTCTGCCCAATTTAAATATTTTTTTAAAGATTTTATTTATTTATTTGACAGAGATCACAAGTAGGCATAGAGGCAGGCAGAGAGAGAGGAAGGGAAGCAAGCTCCCTGCTGAGCAGAGAGCCCGATGTGGGGCTCAATCCCAGGACTCTGGGATCATGACCTGAGCCGAAGGCAGAGGCTTTAACCCACTGAGCTACCCAAGCGCCCCAGTCTGCCCAATTTAAAATAAAAACCTCTACCCTCTTAACAGACCCTTTGAGCCATAGAGGGGATTGTCCACCAGCCATTTGGCACATAATCTCACCCTGCTGAATGCAGTTAATTCAACCTTTTGGGCACTAGACCCAACCTGAGCCAATCAGAATCCTTTCCTGGGAATTTGGGTTTGGACTAAGAGGAGAGATTCAGTTTCTCTGAGTGACTGAATTAGTAGAGTATATATGAAGGACTGGAGAAACAGAAGTTAGTCTTCAGAAAAAGAGAGAGAGAGAAAAAAAGGAGCAGGTGCATATAAGGAGTGAGATCAGATGTTGAGAGTGTATTTGAATACTTTCAAGGCCATATTTCCAGTTCCTTCTTGAAATCCCTGTAATTCTTAAAAAACTCTTCCATTTTTCTTGGTTAACTTGTGTTCTTTTCTACTATTTACAGCTGAGAGCCCTAGTTCATACAATGGAGGCATGTGGTTCTGGTCCTACATGTAGGTAGAATCAATAACTTCTAACATGGCATGTCAGTGTCTATTAATTACTGTGTTTTCCTCTGATTGAAATACTACCATTAGAAAAGAGAGAAGAAAAAAGTAGAAGTGACTTATTCTTCACCTACCATGTACCAGATATTAAATAAAAGTTTTTATTTAAACTATCCAGTGATACATTGTGGTGGAAGGCATTGGGGTATAGAGAGGTAAAGAACTCTTCTGAGTTTATGCAACACGTAAGGGAACAACTTGAATGCCTTTCACAAGTTGTAGAGATAATGGAAAGTTCTGATGGTTTGCATTGATAGAGGCCCTTGAAACTTGATTACATCTGGAACTTGTGGTTATCTGGGTTCCCAAATTGCACCCTTCTATGTAAACTTCATTTCCTCTTCTGTTGAATATGAGCCTTTAGGGTCTCCAGACCAGATGATGAAACCCCCTTTTCCTTATTCTAAATGGTGTTGTCTTTTTGAAAGGGAATTATTTTAAATATTTGTCACTCTGCCTTTTACCCCTGCTTCCCAAAATTAAGTATCTTTGCCATGTCTTTACACCATTGCTGTAATTAACTTAAATCTTCATCAAATACTCCACTTTTTAAAACAAAAAATTTCAAAAAAAAATACCTTGTATCATAATATACATAGAAATCAGTTATCACTTGGCCATCTTGTGTAGGCTCACCAGTACCTGAGTAAGCTTTGGTAAGCCTTGAGACATCTGCTTATTTACTTTTCAAGATCCAATGTTATCCTCCCTTCCATTCTCATCAATCACAGTTTAGTTCATATTCCATTTTCCATTGTATTCCCCTAGTTTCTGTAAAAGACTGCGTTGGCTAAAGTATCTTTAATTATTCAAGCATTAATTCATTCATCAGATATCAATTAAGTATGTAATATGTGCCCGGCTCTGTATTAGGTGCTGGGTACAGCAGAACAAAACAGAAATAGCCCTGGTCTGATGAAGTTTACTGTCTAGTGGGATAAAGATTTATTAAATAAACCCAATAATACAATACTTTGCTAGCATATATTTTTTGCATGAAAGTTCTTGGTAAGTTTTTATTTTCCACAGAATATAGTTTGTAAGTACTGTTCAACCAGAAGTTCAAAGTTTTCTTCAGCTTGACTGTCTCTTCTTGGACGTACTTGATTTCCAGCTGAAAACCTCTGTAAACTGCCTATATACTCAGCTGCTTTTTCGGTTTGGGCTTCCTCTACCCTTTACCTTGTGTGATCACCTTGTTTCCACCAGTCTTGCCTGCCAATTCTTGAAGAACCATCTCAAATTCCATGGTCCTCTTGGAATCTTTCTAGATCTGAATGCAAAATGACACCTTCCTCCTCTTGACCACGTATGTCTCTGTGTCTACTTAATGGCAGCTGCAGAGTCCCATGGGAGCTGTCCCTGTTCTTTGACCAGATTGTGAAGGTTGGGAAGGTAGGAATGTCACCTGTATCAGATTGTAGGAGGAAACAGATGGCCATTTTGATTAGGATAGTTTGATGCATGTTTATTTGAAGAGAAACCAATTCCAAAGGTTTGGGAAGAGTATAAAGAAACCGCAAGAGATCCTGAGGGAATGTGGGGCTAAAGAGTGAAGGTCTAACTCTGAGAAATGAGCCAGGGGAATGCATTTCTTGCTCCTTCTGCTGGGGTTCCCAACTGGTGAAGCCCAGCCAGAAACCAGAGTGCATGGGAGTCTGTGAACACAATACATGTATGTCAGCCTCTTTCAGAGAGCAGGGTTGAAGAGAGAAAGTGTTTCTGGAATAGAAAACGGAAGCAAATGAAAGACATCTGTCCTATGCTCATCTTTTAAAACTTTGCTGTGCCTCACACTCCAGCCCGTCATATTTTCAGCACCAGTAAATAAATGTTTGAGGTTCTGTATTTTTGTGCTTTTTATGTGTTTTGTGTCTGTGTAGGTTAAACCATTATGGAAATTTTTTGTCTTCCTTTTTAAAATCTTTTATAAACATCTTTCTTCCTATACTGGATGATTCAAAGACTTGAGTGATGTATCAGTGATGAACCAAACTATTTGTTTTGATTTTAGATGTATGAAATATGCATATGTCTAGACATATCTACATCTCTCTATCTATAGATAGCTGTACAAAGATGTATATATGAATATATGTATCTCTCTATATATACACATACAGACACACATGCACACACATACACACACATACACACAGTCACTTAATCCATGGTTGATAATAAGGAGCAAGAAGAGGAAAATTAGTAGTCATGTATATTTAAAAAATCTTTAGTATATCTTGAATTTAAAGAACAGTGCTGGTAGATTTTTACATTTATACATTTTTACATTTATACTGAAATAAAATATATGACATACTGCATACTCAGTCCCTGAGCTGAGAACTGAATTCTTCATGCCATAAGAGCAAGCAGAAGAGAAGCCTCAAAAAAAAAAAAATCCTAGGGCTTAGATTTCAAATCCTAATTAGTTGTACTTGGAAAATTAGTTCCAAGTACAGATCTTGGCACTTCTAATTGTGAGCTGACATTGAACTCACTTTATTTTAGACTTTTAAAGCAGATTAAATTCATGTTAAATTAAGTTTTTCTTCTCTCCTGCTGCTGTCTGAACATAAATCTTTAAACAATTCATCAACACTGCCTCTCTGGCTTCTGGGAAAAGGGTCCATTCTCTCACCCCAGCAACTGACAGTTGGTTTTCATGAGCCTCCCAGTTTTCCACTGATGAAAATTTAAGCAGCTTAAATCTTTCCTACAAATTACCAGGTCATTTAAAAATAAATCGGGCTCATTTTAATCTAATTCCTAATGCACAACTGCCTAGGGAGTGATTTTCAGCTCCATTGGTTGCAGTTTTTGCAATTATCATGCTCCTTTTAAAGAAAAGAAAAGTAACAGGGATATATTTTATGTGAATTACCAATGATCTTTCAGAGCAGCTCATATTTAAGTTAAATAATGGGAGGAATGAAAGACAGAATGGGAAATGATACAGGCTTGGAAAGGCCCAGCAAAAAAGAGAAGAATGAGGGCCCGTAGTCTAGGTGCTCATATATTACATTTTTGGGTCTGGAAGATCCAAAGACAACAATGAAGGTAAATAATCGAAAGGACTCGATGATTTTTGTAGATCTGCCAATTTTGATTCCATGACTCTGAAGACACCAGTCAAATTTTACTTCGAGGATTCTGATCTTGATAGGATAGGACTCGTGTGCTTCGGTACTGCAGTATAATTCAGTCATTGATTCAAACTAGAGGGAATTGCTTCTATTCCCCAACCTCAGATGACAAAAATCAGAATTGATTTCTTACTTACCCAAGTTCTGTATATCATAAGACTGTGGGAATTACAAAAGTCATTTCCACACCTCACATGGAAACGGCTGTCTCCAATACCCCGTGCAGTGTGCGTAGGTTCTCGGGTTTAGAAGCACCTGCAAGGTGTAAATCAAAGATTGTGGGAATTCAAAGCAAGAAAAGATGTGGTCTGGTTTCAGAAGGAGGAGGAGTATCGTCAGTAGCCTTCACGGCAGAGGGGGCTATTTGATGGGGAGGGGTATCAAATTGAAGAAGGTGAGGATATGAGTGCATCGGGCTTCTGGCTCAACAGTGGTGGAGGAGGGAGAATAAACGCTGGGTTTAGAGTTTGCTGGTGAAGGGTTTCAGACAGGGGGACTGGTGAATGATATGGTTGTGTTGCCGGTTAGTTAGGCCAGATGGTGGAATGCTTGGCCGAGGCATGTGAATTTTCTGCTGTGGGCAGCAGGGAACCATTAAAATAATTTGAAGAATAAAATACTGGACCGGTAAAGACAAGCTTGGGAATCACTTTTATTCCTTTCTGAACAGATACCATAATGTTGTTTTGCCACTTTGGCATTTTAATGGCAACTTTAAATTTCCCTCTCCCCCCAATTTAGAGTGAACAGAAGGAGCTGTACTTCTAAAATAATATTGACATATGAGCTAGCTTTCTACAAACATGAAAGAAGATAATTAGCAAACATATGTTGATTCAAATTTAGGTTAAAAACACTCACATGTATTTAAAAGTGGATACCTTACCATTTGGATGGCAAATAGCTAATAAAAAAAAAATCTCGTTCTATTTTGTTCAAGGTCTCCTAAAGCTAATAGAATTCTCCATACATATTTGAGATAATGATGACCATAATACTAATGACATTCTCATAACCTAAATGCTTTACATGTAGTATTTTTAAAATCCTCATACAACTCCATGAGGTAGGCTCTCTTATTATCCCTATTTCATGGATGAGGGGACTGAGGCACAGAAAGCCTGAATATGATGAGGCCACACAAGTAATGAGTGGCAGAACAGGGATTTGACACAGGATTTTGGCCCCAGAGTCCACGTTCCTAACCACTTTTTCAGGCTGCCTCTCCTAGCATGGCAGGGACTATAATTTAAGCAATGGGAACAAAGAAATGGACACCTAAGAAGTACAATGATTTAAATAAGGTCTTTTAGAAACAGAAAAAATACAGGATTGCTAAATTTACTTTAGATTTAACATAATAGCCTCTGGAAATGAACGACCCTTCTTGTGAATTGCCGGAAGCAGAAGCTTTGTTTATCTTTAGCGGCCAACTTGGAAATTTGGCTGAAGCTAGATGAAGTGGATGTGTGGCAGGATGAATGGATAGTTAGAGAGTTTTGTGTACAGAAATCAGCACACATTAAGCTGAACAACCTCCCTCAATGATAACAGTAACAAGAGAAGGATTTGTAAGATCCTTACCCAGGCCTGGAGTAGGTATCCTCTTCAATGGTCTGATCATACTCTCTAAGTTCCAGCATGGCTTTTTTAAAAAACACATTGCTAGTCATATGTTTTACTGCCTCTTCCTTTTTTTTTGGGACAGTGTTTCTCAAGCTTGGTGCTTTTGGCTTTTGAACCAGATAATTCTGTGTCAAAGGCAGCTCTTTCTGTAGAATGCAGGATGTTTAGCTGCATCCCTGGCCCCTCCCACTTGATGATCATGCTGTGTCCAGACATCTCCGGTAACCTGGGAACAGATCATCCCCAGGTGAGACAAACATTTTTTCTTTCTATTTGAAGCATAGACGGGGACTAGTTCCCCTCTCAGACAGTACTCTTAAGCCCTAGGGTGTACACATTCATAGCCTAGAATAGAGGTTGGGAACGTGGGGTCCAGGATCTATGGATTTGCTCACTAGGGCCCAGGGACACCTTGACATTATGTATCATTGTTCTGTGTGTGTGACTTCTTCTCATACGAGTCATTAGTTTTCAGAACATTTTCAAAGAGGTTTTTGATATATTAGATGATTGAGAATGTTGTGAAAACATCTTGAGGCAGTGCAGTGGATCACATATCATAGAATTATATCTTGACTTTCTTTTTCAATATTCCTTTGGCTATTCGAGGTCTTTTCTGGTTCCATATAAATTTTAGGATTTTTGTTCCATTTCTTTGAAAAAAATGGGTGGGATTTTGATAGGGATTGCATTAAATGTGTAGATTGCTTTAGGTAGCATAGACATTTTCACAATATTTGTTCTTCCAATCCAGGAGCATGGAACATTTTTCCAT
>PISX010018061.1:0-41670 GCA_004024625.1 Mellivora capensis | reverse complement strand
CCTGCAGGGGGACGGAGCTGCCGCACCCGCGGGGGGTCGTGTACCTGCAGGGGGACGGAGCTGCCGCACCCGCGGGGGGTCGTGTACCTGCAGGGGGACGGAGCTGCCGCACCCGCGGGGGGTCGTGTACCTGCAGGGGGACGGAGCTGCCGCACCCGCGGGGGGTCGTGTACCTGCAGGGGGACGGAGCTGCCGCACCGAACCACGGAGACCGCGTCGTGGGTCAGCTCCGGCCCGCCGGGAAGTCCTGCCTGGCGCCCCGACCCCGGGGACCCCCGCCGGCGCGCACCCGGCGGTTTCCTGCAGGGGAGGGCCCCCCGGCCGCCCTGGCGCCCCCCGCCCCCGGGTGCTGCTCGGCCCGCGGGCCTGGGAACGAGGGGCCGCTCGGAGCTGCGGCCCGGGCCGAGCCGGGGGTGGGGTGGCCGGGCGCGGCGGGGGCGTGTGGGCCCAGCCTCCTCGGGCCGCGCGGGCGAAGGCGGCTCCGGGGATCCGGCTCCAGCGGCAGCGGGACGTGCTGAATCCGGAGGAAGGCGCGGGCGGAGCCGCCGCGGGGACTGGACCCCACTGCAGGGGCCCTTCCGGAGCCCAGAGCCTGCGGAGGCGCTCTCCGCCAGGGGGCGGGGCGGGGTCGCGAAGAGCCAATCAGAAGCAAGAAGCCCAATTACGTGGGGATAGCGGATTCTGAGTGGAGGGACCACCGAGGCGGGGCGGGGCAGGGCTGCGGAAAGCCAATCAGGGGCCGGTCCTGCTGGCCGGGGCGGGTCGGCCGTGGCCCAGCCTCGCCCCCCAGTACTGTACGCTGATTGGCGGCGCGGGTTAGCGAGGGGCCAGTCAGAAGTCGGGGTTCGCGGGCTCTGACTGGCGGGGGCCGCGGCAGGATCCGGAGCCGCTGGAGAGCCGAGTCGCCTCGGGATCCCGGGTCGCTGCGGGTGAGCCGGCTGGGGAGAGCGGGGACCGCCCCGACAGCACTGGGGGTGCACCGGGGGGGGGCCTGTGGTGCGACTCTCCCGCAGTGGCCTGGGGACGGGCGGGGGGGCGGCCGTGGGTGGGGACGCGGCCCCGGGGCTGCAGCCCCCTGACCCGTGCGCCCCCACCTCCTTGTTTTCCTGCCTCTGGGGTCGCCAGCCCCTGCCCGGTCCTGGAGCACCCCACTCCCCCTCCCCGTGCTCCAGCGGGAGGACCTCCAGAGCCCCCAGCCGCCCACTGTGGGGCCCTGGGCTGGGCACAGGGGTCACCGATGTTCCCGGGGCATGACCCCACGCTGCACCCCACGAGGTCGGAGCAGGGGAATCTCGGGAGAAGGGCACTGTGCAGGGCGTCCTGAGCAGACTCTAACCAGACTTTGTCCATCTGGCCGGAGCGGGGAGAACCCAGAATAACTAACTGTCTCCACACAGGGCAGGGTTGAAAGTCCAGCCCCCGGGTGTGGGACAAAGTGTGTGGGACCCACTGGCCAGGTGTGGGGTTGGAGAACGTCGCTCCGTAAAGCCCTCCGGCCTCTAGTGTAGCCCGACCTCCTCCAGCGTTCGGATTCTCTTCCTCGTCCCTCCACACACGCAGACATCAGGTCTGAGGAACGTGTCTCTTTCCTTGTGCTCATGGACTTTGAGGAGCTGACGATCGGTGCCATTAGTTTCATCGCTTGAGTCCTTGAGTACAAAGAAAGGCAGTTTTCAACTCAGAAAGAGAGAACCGTGGAAGCATAGGAAGTCAGAGCCACCAGGGACTCTCGGGTGGGTCTGTCCAACCCCTGCTTCGAGAGATGTGACCGGTGCGCCCTTTCCGAGGCTCAGCCGTGCTGCTGGGATTAATGACGCTTTATTTCTCGCAACAGAGCGACTTTCTGCCCTCGGGGTTTTTTACTGCGGTAAAGTACACTGGATCGGCTCAGCTCCTTTCTGTACCCGATCGTCTTTTGATGGCGAGAGCCGCCAGCACTGCTTCCCTCTCCTTCAGAGGCGCCAGCCCTGTTGGACGAAGGCCTGGGAACATTTTCTAGGCTGGAAGGGAGACAGGCCTTCTCCACTTGCCTCCTAGGTTCCTTTTATCTTTAAGGGTTTGTAATTCATATCAAACTCAGAATTACTCTCACATCCTTAACACTTTGGGAGTTGAAAAACTGTGAATCCAATTCATGTTGGATTTACGCCTTTCAAGTTTTTTGAACTTAAAGTATTCTTACTACTGGCCTTATATCAGTTTATAAACCTCCAGAAGGAATGTTTAAATTTTCTGTGACGTCCTAAAGCCCAAATAAAGTGTGATAGGATATGTTGGTTCCCACAAGTTTCAGGTGCAAGGATTATGTTTTGAAACCCCATTCAGGCTTTGTCACAACATCTTAGTGAACAAGCCCGGAAAGCAAATACTCTGGTCAGAAAGTAAACATGGAAAGTGATTGGCAAGAACGCAGTGACTATGGCAGGTGGTAGGAACTGGCCCGTGGCGGGAGCAGCTGGCTGCAGGCTTCCGAGGGGAGAGAAGTCACTTTGGAAAAGAGGATCTATAGGAAGGCAGGGAGTGGGAGGAGAATGGCATTTTAGGCTAGTATTCTTTTTTTTTAAATATTTTATTTATTTGACACAGAGAGAGAGAGTACAAGCAGGGGAGCGGCAGGCAGAGGCAGAGGGAGAAGCAGGCTCCCTGCTGAGCAAGGAGCCCGATGTGGGACTCGATCCCAGGACCCTGAGATCATGACCTGAGCCGAAGGCAGACGCTTAATCAGCTGTGCACCCAGAAGTCCCGAGGCTAAAATTCTTGTCATCACTTGAGTCATCAGGCATAGACTTGGGGCTGTGGTGGCGAGGGTGTCATATGGGAGAGCCCCAGTGTGCCTCTCTGAATTTTATCCCCGTCTCCTCACTGGAGTGAGGTGAGCTCTGGCTTTCATAGATCCGAAGTGATTAGCTGTTCATGGGCATGAAGTGATCTGGGGAGCTCAGAGAAGGTCCCCAGACCCCACCCTCAGTCCCTTGTCCTTGCCAGTCTCTCACAGGGACTTTTTTTTTTAAGGTTAAATTTACAAGCAGTGAGATTCACAGATCTTACCCTTAAGTTTCACGTGTGGACGGATGTCTGTGTCCGTGTAACCCAAGCATCGTCGAGATCTACTCATGGCCCTCCAGAGAGCCCTCCAGAAGCGACAGCTGTTCTGGTTTCTGTCGATGAAAGCTCGCTCTTCTTGAGATGCTTCTTGTATGATGCCATCCCTTGAACCACCATCAGAATCATGCCCTGAAATGCAGCTCGCCCGCAGATGTTACTCGTTACCTACAGCTTAGTATGAAGGGGGAGTTGGAAGAAAGCTATTTTGGAAAAAGAGGGAAGTGAGTGTGCATGGAACTTAAATATTTGGTTCCTGAAGGCTGTTCAGAAGCCCTTCCCTATGGGATCTGTATCACGTAGATGCTTTTGAGGGAGCCAAGTGTGTGCAGTTTTTTTTTTAAAAGATATTATTTATTTATTTGGCAAAGAGAGATCACAAGTAGGCAGAGAGGCAGGCAGAGAGAGAGGAGGAAGCAGGCTCCCCGCGGAGCAGAGAGCCCGATGCAGGGGCTCGATTCCAGGACCCCGGGATCATGACCTAAGCTGAAGGCAGAGGCTTTAACTCACTGAGCCACCCGGGTGCCCCATAGTGTTTTTTTTTAAAGTAAGCTCCATGCCCAGTGCCCAATGTGGAGCCCAACATGGGGCTCCAACTCACGACTGTGAGATCAAGACGTAAGCTGAGATCAAGAGTCAGACACGTAACTGACTGAGCCACCCAGGTGCCCCTAGATTTTATTTTTAAGTAATCGCTCTACCCAGCATGGGGATCAAACTTACACCCCTGAGATCAGGAGTCACATGCTCTACGCCCTGAGCCAGCCGGGCAGCCTTGTGGAACTGCCCATCATTTTTACTTCCAGCCCTTATTCTGCTTGGCCACAGAAAAGTGATTCTTTGCAACGTAAGGTCCACTGAGTTCAGTGTTAATTCATGCACTTCAGGGGTGTGCTTAGTTCAGGGCTCTCTGGTGTTCTCAGTTTAGTACTTACGGCCTTGTGACTTGATGTTCTGAGCAGCTTCGGAGTGTTGGACTGGGAGGGTGTTTGTGATCATGAGCTGATGTGCCTTGTGTCCTGGAGTGCCCTGGGGCATCTGCGTGTGTCCTCCTGGGCTCACGCCGTGCCTCGCACACCAGCCCACGCTTCTGGACTGGAAGTGTGCATGGTGAGCTGGATGGTGAGGTTATGATCCAGTGGAACTGATGGGCAGCAGAGTAAGATCCCTGGATCTGCACTTACGTTTTAGCCCCAAGCTGCCCCTCTGTCAAAGGGGCAATACCGTGGGGTCAGGGCCTCGGTGTGTCTCGGCAAAGTGCTCCTCCTGTCGCGACCTCAGTCTCCCCAGGGAGATAGCTGCTGGGGGGAGTGGGCCAGGAATGGGACTAGGGCGTGCCAGGGGCTTTCCTACCTCCTGTTTGCGAGGTGAGTTTGAAAGTAATCTATGATGCAAGGATATTTATTCACCTGCCCAAACACCTCTTTCTTTATCCTGTTTACGAATTTAATTTTTTTAGCTTTACGAGTGAAAATTAATAAAATGTATAGAATCAGGAGCGAGCAGCATGATGGGTCTGTCTTAAGAAAAATCACTCAAGTAAACGTGTTCATCGTATGTCCTCTTCCTAGTTTGTTTGTTTTCCCGAGACGTAATGTCGCACGGAGACGATCCACGATCCCAGGCTCTTGCCAAACCTACTTTCAGTGACATACAAGCCTCTGCATTAGTGGAATCGGTATTTGGGTTAAAAGTTTCCAAGATCCAGCCGCTTCCCAGCTATGATGACCAAAACTTTCATGTGTGCATTTCAAATGCCAAAGACACCGCGGATGAGCCAACGGAGTACGTCCTCAAGATAAGCAACATGGAGTCCAGTAAGTGCCCGGAGCTGATTGAAGTGCAGAGCCACGTCAGCATGTTCCTGAGAGCTGCCGGCTTCCCGACGGCCTCTGTGCGTCCGACTGTGGGAGGCCACCTCAGCTCTCTCGTGTCCGTAGGTAAGAGCCAGCCAGCTCGCTGTCACCGCGTCCACGTACGTTACTGCCTTTGAGCTACAAGTAGAAACACTGGGAACGGGTTGATGGCTCCAGGTGTAGGCGTGGGGGATGCGCAGCCTCCCCAGAGTGGAGATCGGAGGCTCTGATTCACAGGATCTGCTGTAACTCTTCCCCTCAGAGAGGACTTGACGGGGGCACCTGGGGACGCAGGTTGTGATTCCAGGGTCTTGATTTCGGGGTCACGGGTGACCTGGGGCACCCCGCTTCCCAGTCCTGTGTGTCCTCTGAATCCTGGGGCACCGAGCCGTCATGTGTGCGTGGCTGGCTCTGGGACCCTCGGGTCCATGCATCTGTCCTGTGGACCCTGTGAAGCCTGTGTGTTGCTCTTGTCCTGTGACGTCTGAGGTTCTCCTAGTTGTAATGACGGAGCAGGACAGCCCGGCCACATCCCCAAGACGTGACGGCATGTGCTTGCGTCCATGCAGATGATGGCTCTGGAGTCGCGGGTTACCTGCTGAGGCTGCTGTCCTACCTCCCGGGGCTGCCTGTGGCCGAGATCCCCAGCAGCCCTCAGCTGCTGTACGAGGTCGGGAGGCTCGCCGGCAGACTGGATGACACCCTGCAGGTAGGACGTGGGGCTTTGCTTGCTTCTAGGACCTGTGTATTTGTTGAGTTGTGGTCTGTTTCAGTTAACAAACCCAGGGCCAGACGCCCCTTCTCCTCCCGGTGCCTCCTGTGGGCTGTTAGGAAGGGACTAGGGCTGCCGCTATGGGCATTTCCTGACCGCAAGGCCTCTTTCCGCCCAGCCCTGCACCTTGCGGGAGTGTGGGCAGGATTGCCTGCGTTCCCAGGCGGTCCCTACGCTCTTGGTGCCACTCCTGGAAGACCGTCTGTATTTGCCGAGTGAGCCCCGCACTGTCTGGCCAGCGAACGAGCTGCGGCCGGAGCCGGAGGCCTGGCGGACGTGTGTCTGCTTGGTGGTGGGGACGGTACCGTGGACGACGAGTGTGCCCTGCAGCCGCCCACAGCATGTGTGTACGTGCCCCTCGGCCGTGACCGGCTCCGGGAGAAGAGGACGGGCTCCCCCGTCCCAGAGGAATGTGCTGGGGGCGGAGGCGACATGCACGCTAAGAGGTGGTCTGCATGAGGAAAACACCTCCAGGACCCCCGCTGAGTCCTGCTCATGCCCCAGGCCACGCGTCTCTGTGGCCTGGCCGCCCCCGCTCCCCCCGGCTCCCGCCGTGACCGTCCTCGCTCACCACAGTTGCCTCCCCATGGTCAGGCTCCTTCTCTGACTTACTCTTTGTGCCAATTCAGAGTTACTTTCTACAGTTACAAATCCAACCACAGACCCTGTCAGTGGCTTCTCGCTTCTTCGACGTGGAGGCCAAGGTCCCCGTGTGAGGCCCCGCGTGCCCCGTCCTGCCTGCGTCCCCACAGGGCCTCCGTCCGTCCGTCCGTGCTTCTCCCCGTCACTCCTCATGGATCCCCAATGGGCCACTCTGTCTCACGCGTCTTCGCACGTGTCTTCGCACGTGCCACTTTCCGAGCCACCGGGACCTTTCCCCGTGCAGCCAGACTCCCACGCGTCCTTCAGCACGTGGCTCAGGCGTTGCCCTCTGGGAAATGCCTCCTGGACTCCTCTCTTCCCGTGCTGCGCATAAACGATCACTCCCTCCTCTTGCGACTTCTGAACTCGGCCCTCCTGTCGCTGGCCTTGCCGAGCAGCGTCCCGGCTACCTGTGCCACGTAACAGACCATCCCCACACTGATGCCTTCAGACATGGATTTATTTCTCGTGTCTCTGTGGGTCGGGGTGTGGATGGGGCCACGCATGCAGCTGCACTCAGCGGGGTGCTCGGCCAGGGGCGCTGTAGTTCTCCTCCACGTGGGCTCTCGTCCCCCAGGATGGCCCCGCGTCCTCACCACGAGGCAGCTGGTTGCCAAGAGAACAAGACGGGGACAAAATTGGAGACGGACACTGTTCAGATTATGAGATACATTGTCGTGTACGACACGAAAGAGTTTAGGGAGCTTGGAGGGTTTTTATTTTATTTCCCGGGTTTTTTTTCAGTTTAAGTTAATTAAGATATGACGTATTATTGGGTTCAGAGGTAGAGGTCAGGGATTCATAAGTCGCACGTGACAGCCGTGCTTGTCACCTCCATGCCCTTGCCTGGAGGGTCTTCAGACGGGCACAAATCGCGACGTTGCGGCACTCTGTGGACCGGTGCAGCAGACAGGCTGGCAGAGAGCCGGCGTGAGCGGAGCGCGTCTAGGAAGCGAAGGAGTCATCAGAGAGAAGCTGTCTGAGGGTCCGAACCCGCGAAAGGTTCAAGATACATTTTGGAGACGGAGCCGGCCAGATTTGGTGATCAATTATGTTCCGCGATGGAACAGGAGGGGCTGAGGAAGACACGGGTTCTAACGCGTGTGTTGGGACCTGGCGCCGCACACAGGACGGCAGTCTCCCCCGACGTCGGTCACGAGGGAGCTCCGTGCCACGGGGGAAAGCTCGCCAGCCTCCGCGGACGTCACGCCGTGCCCCCTCGGGGCTCCCAGGGTCAGCCCGCCCATGGTGTCCTTCCCTGTGGCTGCTGCTTTAGAAGAGTCACCGGAGCCTTAGCAGGAGCTCAGCGAGAGAAGGGCCGGGGCAGCCCAGCCGTGAGACAGAGGAGGTTCCTATGCCCTCTGTCCCAGAGCCCCTGGGGCCGAGTGGGAGACTTCCTGTGTGCCTTCTGTCCCCGTGTGCCATGGCAGGCGCATCTGGTAGGCTGGGGATGTGAGGTCTTGCTGGTTTTCCTGTCTGACAGTCTGTGCCCCTCCCCTGGGATGTTTGCATTTAACGTAGTCGTGCCGTGGCCCCCGAAGTCTGGCTCGGACGCCCAGGAGCCGGAGCTGCGACGATCACGCTGGGCGAACCTGTACCGGGCGCCCGTTAGGTGTGAGGTCTTTATTCCGTCCGGTCTTTGTTCGTCCCACGACCGCGCGGCTGGTGCTGACACTCAGATTTTACTGCGAAGGAAACGGATCTGAGATATTAAGCGGAAGAGCCTGTTGAGACCCTGCTGTGTCTGACCTTGGGGCCGGGTCCTGTCCCACTCCTCCTGCTGGAGCCCAGGCCCTCTCCCCTGGGGTGTGTGGCTGGCAGCGTCCTGTTTTAGGAGCCGGCCCAGAGTCCTCCCTGGGTGGACCGTGGCTCTGTCTATTGTGCTCTCTTTACAACGGAAAGGAAGAAGAATGCCCAGTAAACTTTCCAGTGGTTCTGAGCAGGGTCAGCATTCTTTCTCTCCCGTACCTTGTCCATTCGTGCCTGCAGTCCTGCCCCCCAGGGGCACAGCTTCTAGCAGCATTGTCATGCGGAACGTTCCTGCGACCTGGAGTGGCCCTCGGCACGCCGTACGGTCAGGAGGGTCAGACCGTGTCCCGTGAGCATGACCGGGCACTGGCAAGCTTGACTCTGCCAGGAGGACACTCTGGGGGGCAGGACCACCGTCTGGGACTGTGTAGCGGCCAGTCAGGTGGGAGATGGCCCCGACGTCACCGCTGGAAGCAGGGCCGGGGACATGTACAGAGACAGAGCTCGGCTCAGCGACGGGAAGCCTGCAGAGCCGCTCAGGTATGAAAAGTAGCCCCCCTGAGAGCTGCTCTGACTGAGGCGACTTAGCAAGTCCGTGGTGGTGACAGAGGAGCCTGGGGGTCCAGACTCCAGGCCTCAAGAGTGGATGGCCAGATCCATTAAGAGGAATGTTTTTAAAGAAGTAGAATAAAATTCCAAAACCCAGCATACGTCCCATGGGCTGGTCCACGTGCTGCTGACAGAGGCCTGTCTCCTGGGCTGTCCTGTGACACGTCTGTCTCTCTTGAGAAGTCACGCCCAACAGACGGAAGGGCCCTCAGCGCCCCCTCAGCCCGCGAGTAGTGACTTCCCTCGTTATCCTGGACTCAGTTTCCCCTTCTGTGCAGTGATGGTCAGAGCTGTTTCGAACTCCATATAGAGTGGCCCAAGGCTAAAGGCCCTGGCAATTCTAGAATTTTCTATCCTGGGAACATTCGTTTATTCAGCAGCTGTCGCTGGAGCAGCGTGTTCTGTGATCCGGGCACGGTCGTAGGCGCAGGAACGCGGAGCGAGCAGATGGACCAGCCCAGAGTGCGGCCCTCGCAGGAGCTTCCGTTCCCGTGAGGCTGGAGAGTGAGGCCAGAGGGTGAGCTCCGGAGAGCGGTGGCAGCACGTGCTGCGGGCTCGCGGGGAAGACATCAGCGCGGGGAGGGGCAGGAAGGACCGGAGGGGGCTGACGTTTAAGGTGCCGCGGCCGGGGGGCCTCCCACAGAAGGAGCTGGTGGACGTTCACGGCGTGGCCGTGTGTCCGGGGGAGCAGCGAACGCAGAGGCCGTGAGGTGGAGGTGCGCGGGCGCGGTCCTGCCCCCCCGGGAGGCCGCCGTGGCTGCAGGAGAGTCCGCGAACGTCGTGGAAGGTGAGGTCAGACAGGTCGCGGGGGGCGGCCGTCTGGGACAGCAGAGTTCTTTCTCCTTGCCTCCAGCTCCGGCGGGGGGCTCCGGAGAGTCCCCCTCAGCTACGAGTGAGATGGGGACGTGCCCTCAGAACGACGACTCCTGGTCAGGTGTGCCGTCAGCCCGTGTGGGGGGTTAACGGAGCGCGTCGGTGAGCGCGGGGGCGCCGCGGGCCCCTCGGACCGAGCCTGGGAGGGCGGTCTCTCGCCCACCCAGCTCTGCCTCGTGGCCGCTCGAACTGTCCAGACTCTAATTAAGAGTTCCCTGTCTTTGGTTTAGAAATTCCAGCACCCAAAGTTAAGTAGTCTTCGTCGGGAGAACTTCATTTGGAATCTGAAAAACGTCCCTCTTCTGGAGAAGTACCTGGATGCCTTGGGCCAGAGCCGAAACCGGGAGATTGTCATACAGGTCATTCAGCTGTTCAAGGACGAAATCCTGGCCAAAATACGTCACTTCCGAGAGTGTGAGTACCCCTGATCAAGGAAGCGTGTTCCTTTTGCTGTTTACGTGGGCGCGTTTCCGAGCACCAGAAGAGCGTGGACACACGACTTAGTTTCACCAAGTCTCAAAATGTGGCCGAGCTTGCTCCCGGTGCTTTAAAGAATGGTACTTCTACTTCCCTTAAAATTGCCACATTTGAGATCCTCTCCAGACCTTTCGTGATCACAACTTCCCCTCCCTACTGAATTCGCACTCATTACGTGTGTGTTCATAAATGAGGCGCCATGATGTTCTGCACGTTTTCCATCGTCCGATGGAACCAGATGGTCTTACTGTTCTGCAACCTGCTTTTCTCGGCCCAGACTGATCGTTTCATGTGTGTGGCTCTGGCTCATGGCGCCCATCGTTTTACTGAGTCGCACCCGCTCCCGCTCAGTGGGCACCACCTTTATCTCAGCGTGCTGTGCTGTTTTCAGCCTCTTCTCTTGTCGGTAGAATTTTAGGTTGGTTTTTGTTGTTGTTGTTGTTGTTGTGTACCTCCTTATGGATGTGGGCGACAGTTTCTCCTGGTGGAAGCAGCCTCTGATGGGGCACGAAGCACGGGTCAGGAGACCAGGCAGGGAGGGGCGCTTGCAGCCTGATGAAGGCAGCAGGCTCCCTCCTGCCTCCGCTTTCAGTAGGGCTCAGCTCTGGCTGCCGTCACAAAGTATGGAGACGAGGTGGGCGGCTTCCCACGGTTCTGGAGGCTGGAAATGCGAGGTCCAGGTGCCAGCCGCCTTCTCTCTGCGTGCTCATGTGGTGGGCAGAGAGCACTGCGCTCTCCCCTCCGTGTCTCTTCTTAGAAGGGCTAATCCCATCATGAGGGCCCCACCCTCACGGTGCGTCTAAACCCCATTGCCTCCCAAAGACCCCCAGCTCCAAATACCACCACGCTGGCCGGCGGGCTTCAACATGTCGGCGGTGGGGGGCAGTCACGATTCCGTCTGTAGCGTTTGCTTTGTGTAGACATAACGCGAGGTGGTAGCATAAAAATAGAGTTGATTTCCCCCGTCAGATCTGCACCCCCGCTCATCTTCATCTCATTAAAATGGTATCTGCCATTCACCTCGTGGATCCCCCCGAAAACCTGGGAGTTGGCAGCCTTGACTTTGTTCTTTGTCACACGCTTCACATGCACTCAAATTCTGCCGGTTCTGGTTTCACTTTCCCCACCTTTACTGCTCCGCTGGTCCTCGCTACCCTCACTTCTCGTCTGCGGTACTGGGTGTGCGGCACCGCGCGTGCCGAGGTAGGACTGCTGGGCCAGAGGACACATCCACGTGCCGCGTGACGAGACGCTGGCACACGGCTTTCCGGAGTGCCTCGAGCAGAGGCTGCGCGTGTCCGTCGCTCTCCACCCCTGGTGTCCTCACAGTCTGACCCTCGCCAGTCCCGGAGGAAACAGCGATTCCCTTGGTTTGGCTCTGCAGTTCCCCGTGTATGGGCCATTTGGATAAACTCTTTCGTGAAGTGCCTCGTCAAGTCTTTTGTCAGTTTTTCAACTGGGATTTCCTTCTCATTGATTTTAGAAGTTCCAGATTGTTCCTGGATACAGTTCCTTCACTGGTTATATGTGTTGAAATATTTTGTTCCATTCTGTCTTTTCACTCTCTTAATGATGTGTTTTGATCAACGGTCCTGAATTTCTTGGTTTCAAGTATATCCATCTTCTGCTCCTTGGTTAGTAGTAGGAGGTGAGCCTTCTCCACTCGCCTTGGGTGGACGTTGTTCCCTGCCTTGTGGTCACGAAGATGTTACCCTGCGTTATCTTACTAAAGCGCTACAGTTTTTCCCTTTCATCACACGTCTATAAACCGTCTGAAATTTATGTATGGTGTAAACTTTTCACCAGCATTTATTAAAAAGCCATCTTTGGGACGCCTGGGTGGCTCAGTTGGTTGGACGACTGCCTTCGGCTCAGGTCATGATCCCGGAGACCCGGGATGGAGTCCCGCATCGGGCTCCCAGCTCCACGGGGAGTCTGCTTCTCCCTCTGACCTTCTCCTCGCTCATGCTCTCTCACTGCCTCTCTCCCAAATAAATAAATAAAAATCTTTAAAATAAAAAAATAAAAATAAAAAAAATAAAAAGCCATCTTTTCTTGCTTGGCTTCACAGTGCCACCTCTGCTATAAGCCAAATGCCTGGGGGCCCTCTGTGCCGCCCCCCTGTTCCCTCTGCCCGTCTTCGCTCCCGCACCACACTGTGTGTCGGCTCGGCAGGGTTATGCCGCAGCAACAAGTGGCCCGTAAGGTGCTGTGCGCTGCCGTGGCGGAGAGCTAGTTCTGACCCCAGCGGCCTGTCCAGCGCGGACTGCCTTGGGTTCTGCTCTGCGGATCCTCACGCTGGGACCGAGATGCGTGGGACGGAGTGCTCCGTAGCTGGGGAAAGGGAAGCTGGACACCGTACGTGTCTCTTGCACCTCTGCCCTGAAGTGACGTCACTTCTGTTCAGTTCAAAGGGCCAAAAAGTCACCTGGCCACACACAACTTCTTGAGGAGCAGAGAAGTGCGACCCAGCACGTTCCTGGAAGGAACGAAGCTGGAATATTTGTGAGTGTTTCTAAACATTACCACACTATCGTAATTTTTTTAACTTTTAAGGTCTTGTAGCGGCTAGAACGTGGCCTTCCACCTTCTTGTTCTCTTGTAAGAGGGTCTTGACTATTTGGGGTCCTTATTACTTTACGTATCAATTATGGAATCAGCGTGTCATATTTTTAAAATTTTTGTTAAGATTTTGGTTAGGTTTGGATGGAATCCCTATATAAATTTGGAGGAAATGGATAGGATAGCTTACTTACACTTGTTTATGTTACACTTATAAGACTGAGGAATCTAATCATGGACATTGCCCGTCTCTGCACTTACAGAGATCTGTAGAAGGTGGCTCTTAGTTACCCTTCTCGCGTGGACTTCTCCTGTAGCTGCACTGTGGGCGCGGAGCACGGGTCCTGTCGGCGCTGCCCAGGAGAGCGTCTTCGCTGGTGGAAGTGCTCTGTGTCCGCGTGGTCCGTTGCAGTAGCTTCTAGCCACCACGGAGCACTTGCAGTGGGGCTCGCGTCACGAGGGAGCCAGAGCCTCATTTTATTTAGTCTGAATGACTGTGAATGGCATCACACGGTCGACGACTACCATATGGGACAGAGCAGCTTTACGTGACTTCAGGACTCCCAAATTTGTTAAGATTTACTCGATAAAGCAGCATTTGGTAAATTTAAAAACCGGTCCATGTGTGCTGAAAAAGAAAGTGTGTTCTGTGGTTGTTGGGTGCAGTTATGTATATGCTGGTTGGTCAAGCTCGTCACCACATTGTCTAAATTCTTTATTTACTGATATTTTTGTCTGTGTGTTCTAACAATTATTGACAAAGTGTATTTTAAGTCTCTCACTGTGATTGTGGATTTCCTGTATTTTTTGTTTATCTCTCAAAATGTGCTTTGTATATTTTCAGGCAATGTGCACATAAAATTAGGATTGTTACCTTACTAGCGAACTGAAGCTTTCGTTGATACAGTTTCCCTGTTTGCTCTTTGTCTCTTGTGCCTCAGTGTCTGCCCCCTGGGATACTGTACGGTTGTGCGATCTTATCCTGGACTCTCACTTTCTGTCTGTCTGTTCCAGTTCTTTCTTTTCTTCCTCTCCTCTTCTTTTGACGTCATCATTTTTGAGGTCATTCTTTTCGTGACTGTATTTTTTCCTGTCCAGAAGTTTGGGAGCTGTATGCTGTCATATGTGACCCGACTTACCAAAGTGTAATGTGATCCCAGACAACATAGGGACCTAAAGATACCTTGAGTGCATTTATGTCTGTCCTGGCTTATAAGCCACTGATTTAGTAAATGTAGTGAACTTCAGGTCCATACTTTGGGCCTCCAGAAGACAACGCTACTGTTGTTTCATAGTCAGTTTTGTTTACATTTGCTTGTGTGTTGGTTTCCTCTCTTCCAGCCTCAAGCTTCCTGCCTGGCCTCATTTTGTTCCTGCCTAGAACATATCCCCTAGCATGTTCTCCAGTCCGGTTCTCTAATGGTGAACTCTCTGATGTCATCTGTCTGAAAATGCTTTTGTTTTCTCTTCATCCTTGAAGGATATTTTCACAGCCTATAGGACTCTAGGTTTTGGTGTTTGGGGATTTTAGGTTCCACTCTCTCCTAGCTTCTCCATTCCTGCTGAGAGGTCAGCTGTCAGTCTGCAGCCTTGAAGGACCACCTGCCTTTTTCCCTTTGGGGTTCTTGTAGGATGTTCTCTTTTTCTTAAATGATTTTTTTCTTAATATGCTTGGGTTTCTCAAACCTGTGTGTGGATATTGTCTTTCATCAGTTGTGGGAACTTCTTGCCCAGCCCCATTATCTTTCCTCCTTTTGGGCTCCCATTAAGTTCATGTTCAGTCTTCTCACTGAGTGTCCTCTGTGTCCCTTCTCATCTCTGTGTGTGTGTGTGTCTCATATTTTCTGTGCCTATGCTGCATTTTGGGTAATTCTCTAACATGTCCTCTAGTTTATTGATTCTTTCTTATGTCTAGTCAGTTATAGGCACCCACTGCATTCTTCTCTCATTATTTTTTCCAGTTTTAGAAGTTCTTTTTTCTTTTTTAAGATTTTTATTTCTTTATTTGACAGACTTGACAGACAGAGATCACAAATAGGCAGAGAGAGGTGGTTGGGGGGGAAGCAGGCTCCCTGCTGAGCAGAGAGCCCGATGTGGGGCTTGATCCCAGGACCCTGAGACCATGACCTGAGCCGAAGGCAGAGGCTTAACCCACTGAGCCACTCAGGTGCCCCTAGAAGTTCTTTTTTAATTAAAAAGTGTTTTAAATTATTTTTTGTTTTAGTTCCCATATAGTTACCATACAGTGTCACATTAGCTCAGGTGTACAATACAGTGACCCAGCATTTCCACTCAGCGCTCTTCACTGTATGTGCACTCGTCAGCCCCCATCACCTGCCTCCTAGAAGTTCTTCCGGTTATTTTTCTAGAGTCACTACCTTGTGTCCAGAGAACACACTGTATATCAGCACACAAGGAAATCAGGCAGCATGAGCAAGAGCCAAAAGAAGCTCATTTGAGGGGCCTCCGGCCGGCTCAGTCCATAGAACACGCGACTTTTGATCTCGGGGTGGTGAGTTCAAGCCCCATGTTGGGTGTAGAGAGGACTTAAAAAACAATAAAAAAATCTCAAAAAAAGAAACTGAAAAAAAAAAAAAACAAACCTGAACCGAAGACTGTGGTAACCAGAATGTCCTCCTGCCTGTCTGGACCCGGCCGTGTGAGCAGTGGGGTGCGAGCAGACTTGTCATCCTTTTGTGAGTTCGGATGGTTTTGCCTTTCACGTCATGTCACGTCACGGCCTTTCACGTCATGTGGTGAGCCTTCTCCCGCACCCAGCAGGCAGCACGTCCAGTTCCCGTCCCCCTAACGGGGTAAAGCACATTGCCGACCTGGACCACCATCCACGGACCCGAGGCTGTGTTCCTGCTCACTGCATTTCTATTCTGTGTTTTAGTGCACAAGTCGATCTTGTTCTTGAGGCTGGCTCTCTCTCTATCTTCTCTTCTTATTTTCGTCATTACTATGTGTATTACACACAGGAGGCTTATCAGAGAACGAACTCACTCTGCCATCTTGATCAGAATGCCTTCTCTTTCTTTAATTCTCAAATTCAACAACTTTTGTCATTTTCCCCCCAGGCATTAAATAGCTCTATCATTTTTTGATAGGCCAGTGGACAAGGGATAGAAGCAATAAAATGCTCGCTCAGGTTGCATGCTCGAAGTAACGTAACTCAGTGGTTCTAAAATCCCATTTGATTGCATGAGATGCACCATTCCTTCACCTCTAAGGAAGAAGAAACCTTGCCAACGAGACTGGGACACAGCGTCCATTGTATCATGCGTCCCAGTTTCACAGATGTGTAGTTTAGAATCTGTGGTTTACAATAATGTTCATTGTTTCTACATGTCACCCACTGGGCTAAATTACTTAAGCATGAGTTATGCGATCCCAAGTCACCTAGAAGAAATCGGCATCGTACTTAGGAGTGGACATTACTTTCTATCACACACTTACCGGAAAGTACGTGACTCACCGCTTCATGCTTCCGGACGTCCCTGTGTCTCCCTAATCCTGAGCCAGGGTTTTAAGTCAGATTTTCTCAGACTGTTCCTGAGAGAAGACAAGTGTGGCTTTTCCCCAGCACCTGCTGCGTGGTTCTGCTGTTCGTGACCGGGTCACACCCTGCGCCACACACGACTGACCGTGGGAGTCCGGTAACACCAAGCTGGTCTGTGCTCTTAATGACATGCACGATCACACTCTTAGATGACAAATTGCTATAAACACTCTCAGTCTTTTCTAAACACGCTCAATATCTGTTTTTATCTCGTACACACTAGTAAGAGTTCGTGGACCATCAGTGACCACAGACCCCCACTTCGAGTGGTACTGACTTGAGATATCAGTGTCTAATCTAGTAATCAAAGGACTGGGAGAACTCACAATTATTTGTCATCAGACTTCTTTTTTTTTTTAGAAATTCTAGGTTAAAATAAAGACACATCTGGCCCATTCTAGGACTCTTGGCTTTTTCTTATTTTTTTTCCTTTTAAAAAAATTTATTTTTTATTTTAAGCACTCTGTACGTGTAACACAGGGCTTGAATTCACAACCCCAAGATCAAGAGTTGTACGCTCCACTGACGAGCCAGCCAATCTCCGTTAGGACTCTTTGTTTCGTATGATAATATGAACATACCTATATTCCTTTTGAACACTCTCCCTTCATTCTGCCAGCAGTCAGAACCAGATGTTTGCAGTGGCCAGCCTGCATCCTCTAGCCTCGTACTGATCAGAAGCAAAGCAAATACAACCACTAAAATTAACTGCTTTTTTTTCCCTTTCAGAGAAAATTCTTTTATTTCAGGCAAAATAGGGTTTGACTCTACCTCTGGACTGCTCATCACAGCTGAGTGGCGGTGCCCCAGGAACAGGAAATGGGCAGAGAAGGAGCTGGGGAATTTCATGTTTGCCCGTGGCTTGATTTTTCTCCTTGTAGGTGTCAATCATGGAGATCTTAATGACCATAATATTTTAGTGGAGCCCAGCAAGTCAGCCTTTGGCGATGCTGTGTACCACGTGTCTGGCATTCTGGACTTCGGCGACATGAGCTACGGCTACTACGTGTTCGAAGTGGCCATCACCATCATGTACATGATGATTGAGAGCAAGAGTCCGCTGCACGTGGGAGGTCACGTCCTTGCAGGCTTTGAGAGCGTCATCCCACTGACGCCCGTGGAGAGGAGCGCCTTGTTTCTGCTCGTGTGTGGGCGCTTTTGCCAGTCCCTGGTCATCGCGGCACACTCTTGCCAGCTACACCCAGAGAACAAGGACTATCTCATGATCACCGCGAAAACCGGCTGGAAGCGCTTGCAAGAGATGCTTGACATGGGCCGGAAGGCTGTGGAGGAAATCTGGTTTGAAACCGCCAGGTCCTATGACTCGGGGGTCTCCATGTGACTCAGGGAACCTTCACGTGAGCTCCGATCGTGGAAAACCCAAGGGGACCAAATCGAATTCTATGAAGGTTTTCCCTGCTCGGTGAGAAATGAACTCACGAAACAGACCAGTGCCCGTGGAACCATGAAGGCCTTCAAGCAATCTCAGGACCACTATTTACATGTATGCAAGTGCCCGCGAGCAGGTGTGTCCCTCTGGGGTCCAGCTTGCCTCGTGGATAGAACATGCAGAAGGGTGGTTTTGAGTCAGACCATCTCTCAAGGACTATCCAGCCCTGAGCTCAGTGACTATGCTGAACTTTAAAAGGAACACACGTGTATGGATAGATTCACGTATTTTAAATAATTAGGTGTAACACAGGAACCTGGTTAACATAGCCCCAGTTCCGTGAGGCCTCCTTCCGTCCCCCTGCTTCTCTAAAACCCCACTGTGCTCTGTCTTCGTTGTGGCACATCACTTGGTATCGTGGTCGTCACCTGGGAGTTCTTGGAGGGCAGAGACTACGTCGAACTATTTTTTGTCTCTTGTCCCTTTTTTAATACAGCACTTTCCTCATGGTTTCAAAAGATATTTGCAAAATGAATGTATGCTATGAGAAAGGTGTGAGAAGGCACAGACTAAGAGGCAGACAGTGTTCGTAAGAAAAAGAGTTAGCGTGCTTGAGAGCGCAGCAGTTGAAACTGGGCCTGGAAGGTACTGGACCTGCCCGGAAGCCAAGGGAGACCTCGGGGCAAGGCCGCCGACTCCTGAGTGAGGGGTCCGAACATCGCTTCGTTTTCAGCTTGAGACTAAGAGGATCTGTCAGCAGATACTGTACAATTGTTCTCCTTTGTGGTCCTTTTCACATGAACACGTGATGTGTGCGAACAGCAGCTCCCTGCACACGGACGTGCATCATGCCACTGTCTCCCCCCCTGATTTCTCTTCATGTCCCTTCGGGCGATTCAGTAAATGGCTGTTTACTTACTCTTGTGGCTTTGTCCATTCTCCAGATCTCGGTTCTCCAGGCCTGGCCATTCAGGCTTGTCTCTTTCCGTGTATGTGAACAGCCATCGCTTCTCCGTCTGTGGAGTGGACTCATGAGACGAAATTCAGGTGTGGTTGGTAGGGTTTATGATGAATAACAAAGACACTCCTCTTACTCTACCATTCAGGGGATTACAAGGGTTTTAGAGCGGAAGGAAACCCAAACCTGTATTTATTATATCACAGTATTTTATATGCATTGTCTCATTTAATCTCCTCAACAAACCCACGAGCGAAGTAGTGCTATAATTAATCCCCATTTTCTTACAGAAGAATTTGCTTACAGAGCCAGGATCCCAGTCCTCCCCTTCTCTCACCCACTGTGCATGCATGTGTGAGCACATTGTGTTAGAATCAAACGAGATTACTCACATGAAAGCACTTATGCTTCTGAAATTTAAGGCATTGTATATATTTTTTATAAAGATTTTATCATTATTTTTTAAAAGTTAAAACCCTTTAAAATTTTTTTAAAATTTTATTATTTTTTTAAGATTTTATTTATTTATTTCACAGACAGAGATCACAAGTAGGCAGAGAGAGAGGAGGAAGGGAAGCAGGTGTGGGGCTTGATCCCAGGACCCTGGGATCATGACCCGAGCTGAAGGCAGAGGCTTTAACCCACTGAGCCACCCAGGCGCCCCTTTATCATTATTTTTTAAAAGTAACCTCTAGGGGCGCCTGGGTGGCTCAGTGGGTTGATCCTCTGCCTTGATCTCAGGGTCCTGGGATCAAGCCCCGTGTTGGGCTCTCTGCTCAGCAGGGAGCCTGCTTCCTCTTCTCTCTCTCTGCTTGCCTCTCTGCCTGCTTGTGATTTCTGTCTGTCAAATAAATAAATAAAATCTTTAAAAAAATAAATAAAAGTAACCTCTACCCCCAATGTGAGGCTTGAACTCTCAACCCCAACATCAAAGCGACTGAGCCAGCCAGGCACCCCCATTGTTGTTGTTTTTTTTTAATCTAACTTGACCATTCTGGAAATTGGGGACCAGAAAAAGGAATGGAATCATGGATTTCACTCCCAGACCACTGTTCATTCTCTTGAACCATGAAACTCTACGGATCTCCTTCTTAATTGCTCCTGCAAACATGGGTTCTCCTTCACCGAGTTCCCAATGCAGATGTTGCTGGCCATGATCTTGATGTTTCAGTACGTGCGGGCTTGCATTGACAGTGTACTACTTGGTGTTTATCCTTGCTCATCTCCAGTCAGTGCCGTGTAGTTTTAAACTCTGGTGGCATAGGGCTGCCTGGCCGGCTCAGTCGGTGGAGCCTGTGACTCTTGATCTTGGGGTCATGAGTTTGAGCCCCACATTTGGTGTAGAAATTAAAAAAAAAAAAAAAAGATAAACTTTTTAAAAACCCCATGTCTTTGATGGCATAAATTGAATAGTATTCATTTCCTGTTATTAGCTCCATGCCAGGCCCCTGGCACACCCTTAATAAACTGCTGGAATGAGTGCATTTCTACAAGAGCCAATCCCTGATCCTTTCATCCACGGAGGGGAGAACCCAGTTCTAGATTTGGGGATCAATGCCATATGCACAGCAAAGACTGCTCTTGCTTTTTCTGTCCAGGCTCTTATCCTCTACAGGCTACAGAAATACCTTACTTTCTGGTATTATTATCCTTAATCTCTCCAACCTACATCCATCCTTTTAGAGACAGATTAAAAACTCCAGCTGCTTATTGCTGTGTGACAATTTAACCAAAAACTTAGAGGCTTAAGTCTCAATCATTAGCATCTCATGGATTCTGCAGATAGAAACTCAGGCACCAGGGCAGCTGGTCTCTGCTCCTCAAATGCCTGGGCCTCTGTTGGGAGGTGATCTGGGGATTGGGGGAAATTCAGTGACTGAGGGTATCGGCAGCAAACTTCACTCACGTATCTGGCAGGGGATGCTGGGACCTCGTCTGGGCTGGTGGCAGAACACCTCTCCACGTTCCAAGAACGAGCATCCCAAGAGGAGAAGACAGCAATCTATCATCTTTTATGACCGACCAACTGCTGGAAGTCACAGCATATGACTTCTGTCGTAGTCACAGGCCCAGGGGATTCAAGGCGAGGGGACATAGGACCTCCGAATGGGAAGCATCCATACCACATTGTAAAAGGAACATGTGGGGTGGGTTACCGTGAGGCCTCATCACCCTAAAACATCCCTTGAATGCTCCCTGTGACCTACAGGGGGAAAAATTCTGGCACTGGAGGCATCTACAAATTGGCCTGATGTCTCTCCTCCTTCTCTTCCTTTGTTGTCTCCTTCATTCCGCTCAGACTCAACTGCTCTGTCCCCCAAACTGATCAAACTCCTTCTCTCGTCTGCTCTTTTGTCTCACCAGATCTTTCTTCCGTCGACCTGACATTCTGCCTCTCACTTGGGCCCAAGAACGCACAGTGACCCACCGGCGTGGGGCCCTGTGCCGGCCCCTCCTGCGCGGGGGAAGCAGGAGTGACCGCAGAGGCCTCACGCCCGGCTCACTCCCAGGCTGTCAGAGTCCAGTCCCCCAGGAGTAAGTTTCCACCCGAAGAGCACGGAGCCCCTGCCCTCTGGGCCTCTCCTTGGAGGGGACTATAAGCTCCTGACTCCGTATTGACCCAGGTCTGGCCAACCGCGCGACCCAGGGCATCTGAAAGCACGAACAGCAGGTGGTGGACCGGAGGACGGAAGCGCCGGGGGCAGGGCAGAGGGGCGGGCGCCGAACCGACGCCGGACTGGGTCAGCCGAGCCGCGCGCTGCTGGTCGGTGTGGCCCTAACTCGGCGGGCCGAGCGGGGGAGGGGCTGAGTCCGGGGGGGCGGGGGATCGTGCCGGCTCCGCGCGCCGCAGTGACAGCAGAGGAGAGAGGCCCGCAGGCGGGACGCAGCGCACCCGGCGAGCTCGGGACCGGCCCCGCGCAGCAGCGAACGGGCGCGCACGGCCGCCGGCGGGACCCCCACGCGACCAGCACACGGGGTGGCGGGGAGGCGGCCGCGGAAGGGCCCCAGGGTCCGCGCGGAGCACAGCGTCCTCGCCCGGGGCCCTTCCGGCCCGAAGGTGCGTGGCCACCGGGGGGCGCGGGGGCGCGGGGGTCCCGGCGCCGCCCGGGCACACCCCCCAGGCCTTCGCGGCCCCGCGCGGGAGGAGAAGCCGGAGTCCCCGCCGCCCGCGCTGCCGCCGTCAGCTCCGGCCCCGCCCCCGGACTTCCGGGCCGCGGCGGCCCCGCCCCCGTGCTCTGCGCACGCGCGGGCGCCATATTGACCGCGGCTGCACGGCGGTGGCGGCGGCGGCCGGTGTTGTTCCTCGTGAAGAGTCTCGGTGGACGCCTCCCCTCTTCCGTGTCCCGCTGGTGAGCTTCTGCCCCTGGGCACCCGCGGGAAGTTGGCGGCCCTCCCCGCGGGCGGGGCTCGTGGACGTCGCGGCAGAGCCGTCTCGGCCTGCGGCCGCCACCAAGCCGCCCCGGGTGCCATGACTCTGCACCCGCTTCCTCCGCGACAGGCCGTCGTGGGGCGCGGCTGGGCCGGGGCCGGGGCCGGGGCCCGAGCTGGGATCAGGCGCTCCGATGGTCGGGGCGGAGGCTGGGGGCTGAGCTGGGATCTGTCTCGTGCCCCCGTCCCACTGGGGGACGGGGCTCCGCCTCCGGCGAGCTCGGCCCAGTCGGGACCGGGGTGGAGGGTTTGGTGCGCACTCGGGCCGGGGCCAGGGTGGGGGTTGCACAGGTGGGATGGGGGCGTCCCTTGCGAGGGTGGGTCCCCGAAGTTGCCCTGCTGGAACTGCACCGGGGGCGCACAGCGGGGCTTGTGCTCAGGGCTGTCCTTCCCCTTCCCCCGCCGACGGGTGTCCGGCCTCCCGCTCCTTACCCTGCCTCTGCTCTCCTCAGCTGCAGGGATCTTCCTAAACGTCGTCCAGTTGCTGTGGCCCCGTGGCCCACAGGCTTGCCGTGGGGCCCCATTGCCCGAGGGAGAACATTTGTTTACTTGGGTGGGGGCCTTCAGGGTTGGGCTCTGGCTCGGATCTCTAGCTTCTCTGCGCTTGCTTCTCAGTATTCTGGGATTTAGGAAAATGGGCTTTGCAGTCTGAAGTGTGGCATTTACACTAAATGACACTGCGCCCCATTGTTGGCTTTTGCAGGAGTAGTAGGATTACCACGCCCACCTGCTCTAGGTCCGGACTCCCCGGTCCTGGTCCTGGAGGAAGCCTCAGCGGCGTCGGGGTGCGTGCTCAGCCCTCTGGCTTCTTCAGGTGTATTTTACCTTTAGCAGTTTGTCTCTCACCGTTGAGCAGGCTTCCTCCTCCGCCTGGGCTGCTCTCCCCGTCTCCCCGCGTTCTTCCTCCTAGGCCCAGTGGTTCCCAGCCATATTTGTCTCTCCCATGTCCAGTTTGAACTCCTTTATTTTTATTTTTACTTTTGGTAGTTGCTTCTCAGACAGCAGTGGTGTCTGCCTCCCTCACCTGATTACCAGATCGTTGGCTCTGCAGGGAAGGGGTTGGTGTTCCCTGTTTTGGGACTCCAGCCTCTCGCCTCGTGCCTGCTGCATTGTGGATGTTAGATGAGGGAAGGGCGTGAACAAAACAGATTTTTCTTTTTAAGTCAGGAAATGCTCCTTAAATTGTAAGTTTCATTTTAATAATGATCTTACTTTCTTCTTACAGGGATTCCGTAAAGTTCAGAAAATATGGTGAGTTGCTACGCATGCCCGTGAGCTGTTGCCTGATAAAAGCTATTGCTTGTGCCTCTAGACCAGCCCGAGGAAACGGGATGGAAGGTAGAAGAGCTGCGACGGCGTCTTCCTCCCTGTCAGTCCCTCCCGCACACTGAGCTTTGCAGGCCGGGGTGTTTCATTAGATGGTTCGTGGACCGACTTCCGCTGGGCAGGACTCACTTGCCTGTTTTTCCTTTGCAGTCTCGAAGATATGACTCCAGGACTACCATATTTTCTCCAGAAGGTAGAATCGGAACTTTTAAGCTGTCTCAAAATAAAAAATGTCTGCAGAGTTTGAACTAAAGCGGGGGCGGATTTTTTTTTTTTTTTTAAGTTTTATTATATAAGTAATGTCCGCACCCCCCGTGGGGCTCAAACCCACAACCCTGAGATCAGGAGTCCCATGCTCTACTGACTGAACCAGCCAGGCGCCCCTATGTAGGAACTTTTTTTTAATCCTTTGCTAAGTTCATCGTTTTTGTGCTTTGGACTGATCCTGGCCACCAGGTTGGTTGGGTGCCTCATCAAGGGTGAAAGTGAGGCTCGTGTGTGTGTCCTGCCAGTGGTGTGGCTGACTCCCTGGGGGCCATGCGGCTCGGTGCTCACTGCCGGTGTCTTGTAGGTCGCCTGTACCAGGTGGAGTACGCCATGGAAGCTATTGGGCACGCAGGCACCTGCTTGGGGATTCTAGCGAACGACGGCGTTTTGCTCGCAGCAGAGAGACGCAACATCCACAAGCTTCTTGATGAAGTCTTTTTTTCTGAAAAAATTTATAAACTGAATGAGTAAGTGAGACCTTAGGGAACGGAGTGTAAAATGTCTCACTTTCTCACACAGTGATATCGCATATATGTTGGGAGAGCTATTCTGTGTGTCATGGTAGAATTGAAGAGAACGGTTTTTACCTCTGAGAATTTCTGCTTTTAATTTGTCTTGTTTGAAACCTCCTCGAGCCCCAGACCTCGTGTTACCCTCTTGAAGCGCAGAGCCAAGCCCTCCGTGGGGAACCGGAGTTGTGTATTGATAGGACTCGGGCTTGGGAGGCCCACAGATTTGGGTGAATTTAGAAGCTGTGTGACCCTGCGCTGATCACTGATTATTTAACGTCTCTGGGTCTCCGCCTACTGGAGTAGTCATGGCAGTTTAGTGAAGTAAGAAACACAGACAATCCAGCACAGTGTGCAGCTTGTAGCAGGCCCTCCAAGCGTCGTTTAGGGTGGCTGCTCCGGAGTTCTGTGGAATTACACTGGCTCTTATCAAACCACGGGCCTCCCGGAGGTGTGGGGACAGTTCAGCCGAGCCCTGTACCCTTGGTGACAGTGGGGTGTATGGGACTTGGCAGCTGGCAGCAAGCAGGGCTTGCTGATTGGACCGTCTCCTCAGTGGTGGCCCAGGTGATTGCTGCTACTGGGCTTCTCTGATGGGCTTGTCCGAAGGAGTGCTGTCCCCTCTACAGTGTCACTGCCTCAGGCTTGCCAGGCAGGACAGAGGCTCTCGAGTCTGTGGGAGAGCCAGGGCAGACCAGGGGACGAGCGCAGAGGTCGAACTGCCCCCTTCGTGTGAGCCTAGCCCTGGGCTTCTAGGCAGCCTTAGAAAAGGCCCTTCCCATGGGTGCCCTCCCCTTCACCTCCATCAGGCCAGGCCTCAGGAGGGAGGAGGGCACAGAGCAGCCTGTCTCCCTGTCTGGTAAGACCTCTCTTGCTTTTGTTGATGAGTCTCGGGATTTACTTTAGCTTCTTCGTGGTATCCCTTGCCTGTTCACAGGGCGGTGATGGTAAATACACCTGTTGAGGGATTCGTGGGTGCATTTGTTTAGTTTTCACGTGGAGTGACATCTGGTTGAAAGTCTGTAAAGATGAAACTCTGTCAGTGGCTTTGGAGCAAGGGTGGTGCGTTTCCGACCAAACTCGCAGACCTCTCCCTGCTTACCGATCCTGTCTTCCTTTTCTCAAGGGACATGGCCTGCAGCGTGGCAGGGATCACTTCCGATGCGAACGTTCTCACTAATGAGCTGAGGCTCATTGCTCAAAGGTATGCTTGTAAATAGCATGGGTGCAGGTACCTGCATTAGTGGCCGTATTTCTAAGGAGGAGTCATTTGTGCAAAGGTCAGAGTCATTAAAAAATGTATTCCTGGAAAATTCTAAGAAAATTCAAGTTTTCTTAGACCAAAGTTGTAACTTGTTACTTCCTCTAAGCATATCACAGTGCGGCCATGCTCTCCTCCCCTCTTGGAATCACAAGTAACTGTCCCTGTGGCCCAGATTTATTTCCAGAGGGTGTGTTGGTTTGCTTAGGGTATATCTGTGTTTTAGGAAAACTATTAATGTGCCCTTTGTTGTAGGTATTTATTCCAGTACCAGGAGCCGATTCCCTGTGAGCAGTTGGTCACAGCACTGTGCGACATCAAACAAGCTTATACTCAGTTTGGAGGTACTGAATTTTTTGAACATTGTATTCCAAAGTTAAACCATTTTATGAACAATAACCTTTTTGAGATGCTAGGAAGAAATTGGAGATGAAATAAAACACTTTGCATAAATTCCTGCTTCACAAATGAACTGGCTTGCGCTGTGTAGATTGTCGCGTGTCTTATTAATAGACTGCTGGAAGGCCATGATGCCATCTCCAAATCTGGAAACAAATTGTTCTCTGCAGAATAATGAAATTCAGCCCCGGTCTTCTGTGTCTTTATTCCTTTTCCTGGCTGTACCCAAACCCCAGAGACAGAAGTGGCATTCTGGCTGGCGCTTCTCTGGTGTTCAGAAGACAAAGCAGTTTATGAATGCGTCACTTCACAGAGAAGGCTGGGGTCCCCCTCCTGGGCTCAGGGAACCACAGCGATACCGGCTTCAGATTGCTGACCCGTGTGCCTGTTTGCTGTTGCTGTTAAAGGAAAACGTCCCTTTGGTGTTTCGTTGCTCTACATCGGCTGGGATAAGCACTACGGCTTTCAGCTCTACCAGAGCGACCCCAGTGGGAACTACGGAGGATGGAAAGCCACGTGCATTGGGAACAACAGTGCTGTGAGTAGTTTCGTGCTGCAGTGAAATTGAGCAAAAGATCTAAGAACCACCATAATTTTCGAGGGGCCGTGAGCACAAACTATTCTACCACAACCCTGATGGGACGGCAGAGCGTCTTTGATCCCGCCGATGAGCTCGCGAGCACCGCTGACGTCCCGGGACTTCCCGTCTGCCTTTGTAACGAGAGGAAACGCCAGTTTTCAGTGCGAAGTGGAAACATGTAGTTATTTTTCATATCCTAGTTCTCAGACCCCTTGACTGCTATCACGGACCCCTTGCAGGCCTGGGGAGGTCCAGGTTCCAGACCCTCTTGTGAACCTACCCCGTGTCCCCCCTCCCTGCCATTAGGGTTGTGTGTGTTGGTTATAGTGCCCACGGTGATTCAGTCGTTTTTCTTCTATCAACCCATACTCCAAAAAAGTGCAGGAATTTAAAGGAAATTCTTTGTTGATTCTGCTTTATGTCTTACAGGCAGCTGTGTCAATGTTAAAACAAGACTACAAAGAAGGAGAAATGACTTTGAAGTCAGCACTTGCTTTAGCTATCAAAGTCCTAAATAAGACCATGGATGTGAGTAAACTCTCAGCTGAAAAAGGTAATTGGTGCTCACTCCTAACTGGCTCAGCTGAGTGAGAGGAGCCATTGAGCGGCTCCTGTGTTTGCCCTGACGCGTCCCAGTTCACTGAAGCCGCAGCCTTAATGAATTGAGCGGCCTCAGACCTGTTTCCTAAGCGAGGATGCTAATGAGGTTCGGTGCCTTGACCATAATCCCACCCTGTGTTCTGAGCGTGAGGGCCTGGGCCTGAATGTTCTCAGCGTTCCTGGCTAGAGGTCTGAGTCGTGCTTTTAGTTCATAACCGACCGGTTTCTCGACAGCCTGCTTGGTGTGTGTGTGCGGACGATTACGTGCATGTACTTACGTGTTCATCCGTGTGGGGTGGTGTGTCTGAGGGATGACATTCGCATGCATTGGGGTATCCTCTGTTCTTTTAAATCCGCTGATCTCTTATGTTATCCCATGTTGGCAATTTTAAGTATTTTTTTAGTTTAAGCTCTAGGATCATATAAAACTATTTCTAAGTAAGGTTTTCAAAAATTAGGGTCAGTTAATGGAACGATTTAGTTTAGGATACTTGAGCCCCTGGTGTTCCTTAGAAAATGCAGCCGACTTGCAGGCTGTCCTGTCGTGTACTTCTCCCTAATGTCAAGGAGGCAGTACCCCGTTTCCCCTCCTCCTTCTCCTTTGGCGTCAGTTTCCTGTTCTTGTCTGTGGTCATGGAAGCGGCTTTTCATGCCTTCGTTCTGAAGAGCTTTCCAGAGTCCATGAAAAAGGCATGTGATTACTGGTTCGAGACTCTGTGCCTTCAGGGGCTCCGTGGAGGACATGGAGGCCCCCCCTGGTGTCGCAGCTAGTGGCAGGCCAGCTAGAGCGAGAGGTTGGCATGTCCCTCGAAGGGAAGTGACAGACTGGCGAGTCAGAGGTCGGGATTGGTGAGGGGCCTGTCAGTAGGAGCGTGTGTGTCACTGGGATCGGGACAGGAGGGGAAGGTATTGTTTGCTGTGGGAGTGGCCGGGAGTCGCATGGCGCTGGGCCTGGGCTCCGGGGGAGCTGGGACTGCGAGCCGTTTGCCGAGGCTGTCCGCCCGTAACCGCGTGTGCTCCCTTGCAGTGGAGATCGCCACCCTGACCAGAGAGAACGGGAAGACTGTCATCAGAGTCCTCAAACAGAAGGAAGTGGAGCAGTTGATCAAAAATCACGAGGAGGAGGAAGCGAAAGCCGAGCGGGAGAAGAAAGAAAAAGAGCAGAAGGAGAAGGATAAATAGGAGGACCCAGGGGTTTCGTAGCTCGTGTGGGGTTACTTCAGGGCCCTCGCCGTCCTTCTTCCCACCTTGAGAAAGCCCTCGCTTGTTCTCGCCTGTGTGGGGAGACACGGGTGCCACCAGCTGCGTCGGGTCCTCGCTGTCTCTGTCCAGGTGAACCCCGCAACGCGACGGACTGCTCGTCATGGACGCCCTCTCCCCTCCTTGTTTTGGGTAATAAAACTTGGAAAGAATGGCGGTGGTGAAGGAAGAGAGTGTCTGTGGCAGGAGTCGCGACGGCCCCGGGATCAGCAGAGGCCGTGGTCTGCCTGTGAGCTAGGGGCCCTGTGGCGGCCGTGCGCGGGGACAGCTGACGCGGTGCTAACTTCGTAAATGGGAAGCGGGGCATGGCGCAGCCGGGGTTTCCTTTGCTGTTGTACCCCTTCCGTTGGGAGCGGAATAGAGAGTCCTCGTCTAGGCGTCTGCGGGGTAGAATCCAGGGATGCAGGGCCCCGTGCTGTCCCTGGTGTGGATGGGTTCATACCGGACTGGAAGTGTGTGCACACGCCTGCGTGAACGTGCACGTCTGTGAGGGGTTAGCGACATGTGGAAGGTGTGACAGAGTGAGACCCCGTGTACCCACCGCCCCACTCTGCCAACAGCAGTTTCAAAGCGCCTGTGGGAAGTGTCCCCCCGCAGTGTCCCTTTCCCATGTCCTCCTGTCTTCAGGGCCTACGCCCTGGAATCCCCCCCGACCCCCGCTCCTCTCACAGAGGCTCTGTCTGCAGGGATGGGTCCGAGGATGAAGGCAAGGGCTGGGCTGGAGCCCAGGGTGGGGGTGGGCAAGGCAGGGTGAGGGTCCTGATGCTGGGACGGGCTGCCCGCAGCTCGCAGCCCATGCTGAGATACAAAGGCAGCAGTGGAAGAGAGGAACCAAAGAGGGGACAGCTTTTACATCTGACCAGAGGGAGCTGCGCTGCTGAGTCTGGCTGTCCTTGTGATGGAGCCCCCTTTGCCAGAAGCTGCAGAGCTGCATTCCCGATTGTGGGCCCGGCCGGCCCCCCTGCACCTCACAGCCCTGGTGTGGGAGACGCCAGAGCTCCCCGGGGGCTTCTCAGGTTGAGGGCCCGTGAGAAGCACACGCCGAGCTTGTTGGAACATGCAGCGCCCCAGCCTGTAAGTGTGGGCAGCCGGGGCAGTGTGTGCCAGCCCCACTGCCGGCCTTCCCGCCAAGGGCTGTTCCCAAGACCCTCTGACCTAGTGTTCTGTTGTTTGTTTGTTTCTTTAAGATTTTATTTGTTTGACAGAGAGGCACAAGCAGGGGAGCAGTAGGCAGTGGGAGAGGGGGAAGCAGGCTCCCCGCTGAGCAGAGAGCCCGATTTCGTGGCTCGATCCCAGGACCCTGGGATCATGACCTAAGCCGAAGGCGGATGCTTAACCCACTGAGCCCCCCAGGCGTCCCTTTGTGGTTCTTTGATCCAGATGGCTTTTGCTTTAGGCAGCTGGTCCCCGTTACTCCCAGTAGCTGTGTTCTTTCACGTTGTCCTGAACACCGGATGAGCAAATGCGGACCGCGGCCTGCGGGGAGTGAGTACCGGGCCAGGGTCCTGAGCTGCTGGCCACGCTTGCAGCAGCCAGTCAGCGCATGACCTTGTTTTGTGTGTGTTTCTGTTTAAAGACGTCTTACTAATGTGTATGGGTAATTCATTATCTTGGGCTCTTGGCCAGCAGCTGTAACCCGCCGTCTGACCCGTGCATCTCCGTTGGGGGGGGGGGGGGGGCATCAGCAGGCACTTGGGCCCCGAGTTTAGGTGGGATCACCAACAGCACAAAGATGGGAAAAATAGGCACAAAATAGACCAAAAGAGTGCTACTGGCACACAGGCTGAAACAAGGAGGGAGGGTTCCACTCCGGAGCTGGCTGGGCCCGTCCACACGTGGGCCCGTCCACAGGGACTGCGAAGGCCCCGCCCGTGCTGACCTGGAGTGACAGGCAAATCTGCAGAATCTAAATGTGACGGCCGGCTCCGTGGGGTCACGTGATCCTTTGGGTCTCGCTCTGCTCAGAAGGGGAGGTAGATGGAGAGGGGAGCTGCCTGTCTCCAGACCAGACCCAGGGTCCAGGCATTGGCCACGAGAGCCTCTCACGTGAGCCATTTGGACAACCTTGTGCCAGGTCTTCCCTTCGGTGTGTCCTCGACACGGGAGCCAGAAGCAGTTCTCAGTACAGGCCGTGGCCGGGCCGCCCTTCCTGCATGGGGACAGCCACTTAACTCTGGTTTACAAGGGGCCCCACGGCTCCTTCCCTCCCACTGGGTGCTCATGTGAATGAGCCTTCTTGTTTCTTGAAATAACCGAGCCTCTTCCACCCCAGGGCCTTTGTGCCTGCCAGTCCCTCTGCCTTGAGACTACTCTGCCCTGGGAGTGTCTGCATTGCCTGCCCTCCCCGCCCCCAGCCCCCTGCCCATGTTCCAGTGTCACCTTGTTTGGGCCACGTCCCCCAAAGGAGCAGCCACTCCCCTACACACACCTCCTCCCTTTCCCTGTGGCCGTGTTTCTCCAAGCCCTCCTCTCCACGTGGCACATCTGCTTACTGTCCAGAGCTGGGACTTCAACAGCTATGTCCCAGCATTGAGAACAGAAATGGGCACATATTGGGCCTCAGATACTAAGGAATGAGGGAACAGTGGTCCTTGATATGCTGGAGTGAAATCCTGAAATCCACTGCCTTTCCGTCCATGTAGTAGAACTGGTGGGTTTTCTGTGTTCTGACCACCTCTTGAGCACTTTCCTAAAGCTAAGAGAACTGCAGAGGCCAGGGTCCTAGCACATTTTCCTGCAACATCCAGAACAAGGGTTTAGGACTCCATCCTAATGATGGAAAAATCTCAACATGCCTTTTAAAAAATAAATATTTTTAAGGATTTTATCTATTTGACAGAGTGAGCATGAGCTGGGGGAGGCAAAGGGAGAAGCAGCCTCCCCGCTGAGCAGGGAGCCTGAGGTGGGGTTCGATCCCAGGACTGTGGGATCATGACCCAAGCAGAAGGCAGAGGCCTAACCGACTGAGTCGCCCAGGTGCCCGTATGGTATTTTTTTTTATTATTTTGAGTCCTCTCTGTACCCAGTGTGGGGTTTGAACTCACAATCCAGAGAGGAGAGTCACGTACCCCACTGACTGAGCCAGCCAGGTGCTGCTGGCCCTTTTGTTGAAATAATTTCATGCTGGGGAGAAAGGGAAACCTGGGGGTGGGGTAGGGGCTGCTCTAACTGGTTTTTCCCTTGCTCCAAGGCTATGTCCAGGCTAGATTCTCCCCAGCCCCATTCTGCTGTGTGGCATCTTCATGGCTCCGGGTTGCAGGGTGTTGCTGATGCGTCCTGAATGTGCTCAGCAGTCCCCCCCTGAACACGGGCTCTTCCCATCAGGGCACGGCCGGGGCAGGAGCACCGACAGGCAGAAGCAGGGAACCAAGGAGCTAATAGGCTGAAATCTGGCGTCAATTTCCTTCGGGCGAGTTACAAATCATGTTTTAAAAATGACTAATGGGGGGAAAAATCAGGTGTTCTTGTGTATAATTTTACTTCTGCAGGTTTTTTTAATCAGAAAATAAGCAAGACTCGAATTTCTGCAGCCTAGTACTTTGAAAGGTCCATGAAAGCATTAGCAGTGCAAAAATATTCCACGTTCTGGAGAAAAAAAAACAACCCAGAAAGTAGATTCATTTCTGTTCCTATTTGCACGTTGCTGGTAATTTTAGGTGATGGCAGTTTGTGGCTGAGTAAGACATGTTCCCGGTTATTACTGTGCCGGAAGGGCAGGGCTCTAATCTACTCGCTAATGTGGACACGTGCTGGACCCCGGTGGCCGCGAGCCACTCGGGAGAGAGGGCCTGGCAGCGGGACAGCCTCCCATATTTATGGAACGGCCGTAGCTGAGCAGAGCTGGAGCATAGCTGTCAGGGGAAGACGATTAAGGACAGGAGATGAGGCTGGAAATGTGCAGAGACAAGACAGCTTTGCTGATCGCGTAGCCTGTGCTCTGTGCCATGCAGGAACCACAGAGAGTCTTTATTTTTTAAATTTCTTTTCATGATTTATTTATTTGAGAGAGAGAGACAGCATGGGGAGGGGGTGGAGAGAGAGGGAGAAGCAGACTCCCCGCTGAGCAGGGATTTCCCATGCGGGGCTTGATCCCAGGACCCTGAGATCACAGCCTGAGCCAAAATCGAGAGTTGGACGCTCCACCAACTGAGCGCCCCAGGCGGCCCAGATTTTTGAGTGAATGAGGGAAATCGAGTCCAGCAGCCGGATCAGATGGGAGGAGACAGGGTGGGGAGACCAGCCTCGAGGCTGCAGAAATGGGAGGAAGGATGAGGGTCTCGGTGGTGAAGAGAAGAGAGGGGGGAAGCTCCCCGGAGTGAGGGGCGAGAGGAGCTGAACCAGGGCCTCTGACTCAGCCCGAAGCTAAAAGGCATGAAGAACAGGAGGAGTGGGGCCCCAGCGGCTTAGTCGGGGCAGCTCAGACCCTTGGTTTCGGCTCAGGTCATGCTCTCACGGTTGTGGGATCGAGCCCCACGTCAGGCTCCGTGCTCAGGGCGGAGTCTGCTTCAGATTTTCCCTGCCTCTCCGCTGGTGCCTGCATTCTCTCAAATAAAACTCTTAAAACAAAACAAAAAGCTTCATGAACCACCCCTAAAATTTTCTTTTTTTTTTTTTTAAGATTTTATTTATTTATTTGACAGACAGATCACAAGCAGGCAGAGAGGCAGGCAGGGAGAGAGAGGAGGAAGCAGGCTCCCTGCTGAGCAGAGAGCCCGATGTGGGGCTCGATCCCAGGACCCTGGGATCATGACCTGAGCCGAAGGCAGAGGCTTTAAGCCACTGAGCCACCCAGGCGCCCCCTCACCCCTAAAATTTTCTAGCGTCTTTTTTGTTGTTTTGGCTTCGTAGGGAGGAACTTGGTGACATCACATATGAACCCATGAACCCACGTCACACGCTTTCCGCCCTTTTCCTTCCAGATCCTCTATATTTGCATTCTCTTGGGCTCTGTCTGCCCATCTCCTTGCCCAGCTTCCTGTCACGGCCCTTAGGAAAGTCATTCCTGAGCTCGTTGTCATCCGTGTCCCGGGGTCTTCTCATCCTAGCACTTGCATTTTTGTTTTTAATGCTGATAATGGGAGGCTTTTTGTGTTTTTGTAGGCAAAGCTGTGAGTCATTTACATTCCTTGTTGTTAGTATGATGCATATAAAGATATTCCGGCCCCACCGCCGAAGTATATGAATGCCCCGTACACTTTGAAAAGGTTCAGGCGCCCTGATGTTTACTGCAGCGTTTTCAACAATAGGCGAACCACGGAAGCAGCCCAGAGCAGAAGACACGCTGAGTACACGCAATGGAATATTACGCACACACCAAAAAGAAAGGTACTTACCATTTGCCACGACACGGACGGAACTGGAGGGTATGAAGCCAAGTGAAACAAGTCAGAGAGAGACAGCTAGCGCATGGTCTCCCTCACACGCGGGATTTAAGAAGCAAAATAAACAAAAAAGAAAAACCAAGAAAAAGACTCTTAACTGCAGAGGACATGCTGCTGGTGGCCGGAGGGGAGGCGGTGGGGGTGGGGACACGGGCTGGGGATGGAGGGGGCACTTGAGGTGAGCACGGCTGCTGGACGGAGGCATCGAATCACGTGCTGCACACCTGAAGGTAATGTTACGCTGCATGGGAGCTCTGACAGAATCCCAGGTTTTTAAAAAGTATACGGACATTCTTCTAGTAAATTTGTGGTTTTACCACACACAATTTAAAAAACGGAATTGGTAAAAATATAAAAATAAAAAGTTTAATTGGCATCTATTGTTAAAAGTCAGGATTTCAATTAGCGATGCCACCTTAATTCTGTCGTTCAGACTAATGTTCTTGAATGATTTCAGAATCAGATACAATGAAATGGTGACGTTTTCTCCGTAAGGGCTTTGTGGTGACATTACGCACCACCCAGTCCCCCAGGACGCGCATACGCAGTGGCTTTAGTTTGTCTCCATGGCTGTGCCGCCAACACCACGGTTTAGGATGTTTTCATTATCCCAAACAGAAACCCCGTCGCACTTGGCCGTCACCCCAGCTCCCCTGGCCCTGGGCACCCGCCAGTCGGCTCTGCATCCACGCAGATTTGCCCGCCGTGGACGTGTCCCAGAGTGCAGTCAGCGAGCCGCCACGTGGCCGTCTGCGACCAGCGTCTCACCGAGGGTCATGTCACGGTTCCTCGCAGCCCAGCGCGGGCTGGCAGGTCACAGCTCACTGGATACGAGGCATCACGGCAGGAGTCCCCTGTTCCTACTGCGGAGAGATACCCGCCGTTCGGTCGTACTATGCGCCGGACGCGAGGGTGGTCTCCGTTCAGGGTGTCGTGGCTAGCGCTGCTGTGGACACGCACGCCCGCACTCTGGGTGGACGTAGGCTTCCGTTTCTCGGGCATATCCCCAGGCAGAAATGCTGGGTCATATTTTTGCTTAATTTTTAATCCACCTTTGCGCCAGGCATTCATATTAGCGACTCAGGTTTTAAAGGAGTCTACTTTCCCCGCTTTTCTCCTAAAGAGACCAGGACAAGTGGAGAGTGCGTAGACTCCTGAGTGAACGTCTATGAGTTTGTCAGTTGCCGTTGAAATAGGGCTCACGGTTGGAGAGGACTTTGGATTCCTTTCATGTTGGCAGCCTTTGTACCTAACGCTAGGAAAGGCCGAAACGAGTCTTTGATTCTATACCCAGAAGCCTTATATAATAGTCTCTGAAAAATTCCAAATCATACAGAGTGGGAGAATCCAGGATAAATGTCTCCTGGGTCCTGAACAATCCAGTAACTTACTTTTTCTGATTATAAAGCAGCATGTGCTTGCTTTGCAAAATACACAACAGATTAAATAAAAAAATCACCCGTACAGTCTTGCTCAGAGCTGGCCACCATGCACGTCCCTCACTGGCCCAGATGCTGAGTAAGTCTACTGGTAGACTTCAGCAAATTACAGGCCATTTGTTGAAAAATAGTTTCAAAGAAGACATTAAAATAGGTATTTCTCCTTCTCGTTGCTTCCCAAAGGATTTCGAAGCCTTAGAAAACCCTTTCTCTGTAGGACAGCGCAGAGACGATCATTTCTGGAGCAAACGGTCTGCGTCAGTGACTTCACGTCTGCTGTGTCTGACAGTCGCCTCGTGAAACCTTCCTTACAAGTGCAGCCCCCGTTGCTGAGGGCCTTGGATGTGCTTGGCGACTCAGAGGCATCTTTCTGTTCTCTGGCTGAGGAAAGCAAAGCTCAGAGAAGTGTGTGAGATGTGCCTGTCCCCCAGGTCCGCTGCCTCTGTCCCCGTGTGGGCTGTCCTGCCTCCTCGGGGCCTCCCACACCTGTCCCCCTGCACGCATGGCTCCCCACCAGGGAGTTTCAGGCTTTTATTGGGACGCTCATGAGGCTTGATCCCGAGCACCCCTCGCAGGCACAGCACTTCTAAGGCCCTGGGAAGGACCCTAACAACGTGTTCCTACGATCCTGTGTGCTCAGAGTGAGGTCTTGGAGCTGTGGCTGGTAAGTCCCACTGTCCGATCCCACACCCGCTTCCCCTCCTCTCGAAGGTCCTCGGAGGGGTCTGGCTGCGCAGTGAGGTGATCGTTGGTCCTCCCAGAGTGGAAATGGCTTCCCGGGCGTTTCCTGCCAAGCACTCTTCCAGCTCAGCTGGTGTCCGATGGGAAGGTGTGGGAACAGAAGCTGCGTGAGCCCACGGACGGCGTCTGGCACGGTGCCCATCGCTGGGAGAGCAGCAGGGCTCAGCAGGGATGGAAGCCAGTCTTCAGACGTGCAGAATTACAGGCTGAAGATTCGGTCCTCACAGCCAAAAAAGCGGGAGAGAAAGTCTTACACAGATGGGTCCGTTCAGCCAATCCTGGCAATATTTGTCCACTTTTAAAAAATGAGTAGATTGTTGAGTCTTTTGAAATTCTAATCAAATTATGAGGACCCCCACCCAAATAATATAAGAATCTTTACTATAAACCTGTTGCTGCTTTCTGCTGTCCCGAGGAGAAAGTGCGTGTCCTCCCTTCCGGCCTCACCCTGTTCCCCTGTCTTGATGCCTCTTCTCTGTCCTTCCTCACGAAGCTTTCTGGTCCCTCAGAGCCACACATGAGCTGCCCCCCTTTATCCAGACCACGCCCCTCCCCACGCTGTGACTGGCGCTTTCCCTGTCTCCCACCTCAGACCACCCCCATCACCTTCTATGTATCTCCTCAAGAATTCTTAGCAAATGCTGAAACTGTCTTGTTTATTCTCTGCTTTCCTCCCCTAGGCTGTAAGTCCTGCCTTGTTTGCTGTGTTGTCCAGAAACGGGGCCTGTGGTGGATTCTCAAGTGTCTGTTGAATGAATAGCTGAGAGAAGGAATTCCAACTCGCGTTTATTGGACACCAAAGACCAAAGGCCCTGTACTTCCCAGTAGGCCGTCCGTTACCCCGTAGAGCACTGGGCATAGCAGACGTGTATCCCAAGTCCCACAGGCAGGCTCAGCCCTGGTTCCCTGAGACAAGGAGAGGACACGCAGCCTAGGATCAGGATGTCCTTTGGCACACAGAGCGTCTCAAGCATTCTTCAGTGTGCAAGAACCTGAAAACACCTGAAATTAATCAGGCATGTTCTAGAAGAGCAAGGAAAGATCGTGTCTCGGGGGGGACAGTTGTGGAGCTGGACGTTACCAACGATTTCCCATTGTCAGAGACCTGGCTCAGGTGGCTTGGAATTAGGTTAAAGATAATCAATTCTCTGGGACAATCGATGTCATCTATTACTCTAACCCTCAGAGGGAACTCTTTGTGTTGCCGAAAGATACCCATCTGGTCGCTCTTCTCCGCCGTAAAAATCTCGGCATCAGTCACTATTGCACAGGAACTGAAGCTGGGGGGTGGAGGGGCCCTTGCTAAGTCAGTTCAGGTGGGTAATGAGCAGATTCCCAAACGAGCATGAGAAACAGCCCCAGTTGGGTTTCTTCTTACCCTCCCTTCCCTAAAAGCGTTATGCGGTCGTGTACAAATCACAAATGGAAGTGAAGTCTATTTAATTTTGAATTTTTTTGTGGGCTTTTTGTGAGTTTCAGAATTTCATAACACCCCTTGATTGGAGTGGGAACAATCTGGGAACAATTAAATTGGCAATCATTAAATTCTGGGATGGCAGTTCTGCTGCTGGGTGTGTAGCCACAAATTTCTGGAGCATCTGTGGTCTATACCTGCGGTATAATTTGTTCTTTGAACTTACTTTGGATGTGTGGGGCAGTGTCTATGAACATCTCTCAGTTCCAGAATAGAAAGTGAGTGACGTCCAGGTTGTGTGTTTGATAAAAATACTTAAATTCTACCTTTTGCACAGAATCAAGCACTTACGATCATGTCTTGCAGACACCAAAATAGGGGCTTAATGTCTTTTATAAATCTACACTAGTGGCCATCGGTGAAGAACAGGTCACTTAATGCAGTATAATTTATACTAGGTTGTGTTTACTTAGCACAAATGTTGAGTTTTGCATATTGAGTAATTGCAAATCTGGTGAAGAAATTTATGGAAATCCATATTCGTCCTTTTTTTACCGTAAAAATCTCTATGCTTTAGTAGCTTTATTTTTTTTTAAAGATTTTATTTATTTATTTGACAGACAGAGATCACAAGTAGGCAGAGACGCAGGCAGAGAGAAAGAAGAGGAAGCAGGCTCCCTGCCAAGCAGAGAGCCCCATGTGGGGCTCAATCCCAGGACCTGGGATTATGACCCGAGCCGAAGGCAGAGGCTTTAACCCACTGAGCCACCCAGGCGCCCCTAGCAGCGCTATTGAGATAGCAAAAACACACGTGTCTAGGAAGTGTGCGCGTGGCAACAGGATCACCACAATCGAGCTAATTAACTCACCTACAACCTCCACGGAACTACCACTGCTGTGTTGGGATTTGGTTCAGATCTCTCCGTGTGTATTGTTTCTGTTTGTTTTAAAAGAGAAATTCTTTCATGATGTGCTTCATCACTGTGTAAAAGCTCTGGACGTTTCCGGGGCATGGGTAGCTGCATTGGATTTTTCAGTGGAAAACGTATCTTTATTTGTAACGAGAGCTTATATTTGTCCAGATAACATTGTAATTCACTCTGTCTTGTGAATTGCTATTTCCTTGTCCACTTGTGTTTTTCTTTTGGTTATTGGGTCTACGACGTTGTGGCATAGAAATGCTATTATTAGGGGCCCCTGGGTGGCTCAGTGGGTTAAGCCTCTGCCTTCAGCTCGGGTCATGATCCCAGGTCCTGGGATTGAGCCCCACATGGGGCTCTCTGCTCGGCAGGGAGCCTGCTTCCTCCTCTCTCTCTGCCTACTTGTGATCTCTCTCTCTCTGTCAAATAAATAGATAAAATCTTTAAAAAACCCTGCTATTATTAAACTCTCCGGACACAGCTCAGATGTGTATATGGTTTATATTTTTGTGATCTGTGATTATACGCACTACTACTTATTACAGTGTAATAAAAATATGGCCAACTAATTTTCTTTCTTGAAGCTTTGTACATGAAAATATGTCTGCCCTTTTACATTTTGATTAGTCATTGAAATAGCCCCTGAAAAAAGGACCTTTTAGTCTTATATCATTTCTCTTGAAGGATGAATTTTAATACCCTATCAATACTGGCTTTTTTTTTCTTTAATCTGTGAAAACGCATTTAATTTCAGCAGTAAAATTGACAACATCCATTTTTATCTTTAATTAACTTTTCAGTTTGGCTTTCATCTTAAAGGCTCACAGCAGAATTTATCACCAAACTACAATGGAAATGCTGAATGGGAGATTTGAGAATCTGCCCGGCTCTGCGTTTGGCTCAGCTGACCCCATTATAAGGCAGGAAGTGCACAACAAGGTCGGTACGCGGGACGCCACCTTGGGTCACCCCACTGCCAGACGGCCGTGGTTATCGGACTTCTGTCCGTCCCCCCCATCCTCCCACCCCCGTGCTCTTTGGCTGCAAAGCACCCGTTTCCCTTTGCTTAAGGGCTCTGTAGGTGAGCACATCAGAGAATAACTACCCCGTAGAGGATGACCCCCTCTGCCTCCGACGGCAGGCCGGTGGCGGAGCCTGCCTCCAGGTTGTAAGGCACCACTTAGAAAACAAAATAGGACTAAATCAGAGAGACAGACAAGCCACCAGAGAGGGTTGCTGGAGGCAGGGGCTGGGGTAGCAGGGGTTTGAGTACTGGGGAGGGCGCGTGAGGTGATGAGCGCTGGGTGTTCTACGCCACTGGTGACTCCCTGACCTCTGCCTCTGAAACCAATAATACACTGTGTTAATTAACTGAATTTAAATTAAAAAAAAAAAAAAAAGATTGGGGTGGGTCCCAAAGAGCGTGTTCGTTCAGAATGGTTGTCTCCGAAGCGTGGGTTTGAGTCCCTGCTCACCGTCTTCAGCTCGCTAGCTCTGAGATCTGGGGCAGACTCCCCCGCATTCACGCATTCACCCAGCAATCAGTCTGAGCCTAGACCGGTGCTCCAAACGCTGGGCGCAGCCGGGTGAGCGAGGCAGACACAGCTGCTGCCTTTGGGAGCAAGTGTTCTACGGGAGGGACCGCATACTGAAGGGCATGAATCACAGACTGTGACATGTGCTGAGGGCAGGGTGCAGAGGGAGAGGAGGACCTGACCACAGGGCTGGTTTGTCTCTCAGGAGGTGACAGGAATCAGACACCCCAGGGGAGGTGGGGGAAGAGAGAAAGGGCAGGCACCTGGAACACCGGGAAGGCAGGTGCAAGGGGGAGGGGCGAGGCTGGTGCTAGTGAGGGCAGCCGGGCTGCTCTGAGGACCCTGGCACGGACTTGGGCTTTGGCTTCCACGTTCAGACAATCACTCAGGCCGCCCTCTGCAGAATGTGCTAGGGCACGCTGGGCAGCAGGCTAAGCTGGAGATGCCTGCAGCAGTAGGAGGGAGGAATAGGTACGGGTTCAAGGTGTAGTCAGGTGACGAGCCGGGAAGGGGCGTTGGATGTGCCCAGCGAGGTGCGGGGGCGGGGGGTGGGACCTGAGCATTCCGTGTTTAGCTGGAGTAAGTAGCTGCATGGTGGTGCCATGGACTAAGCTGGGAAGAACGAGAGGCCAGGCTGGATTGAGACTTCCTAAGTGCCTGGCACAAGTGACCCAGGGGCACACACTGGGGCTCCGAGGTGAGATCAGCACCTGAGTGTGCATCTGCTCATGCCAGTATGTGGGAGACCCCTCCATGCCCACGATCACAGAGTGTGGGGCTGAGCAGGTGCACTTCCCAGCATGTAGTCTGGGCGGAAGAGCAGGGACCCACTAAGAAGACGGAGGACAGGGCAGCTCGAGGTTGACACGACACTGTCCTTGTTGGACAGCTTGAGATCAAGTGGGCTTGTGTATTTAAAGAGTGCATAGATCATGACAGCCCCCCACTCCTTAGCAAGGTTAATGTGGCGATGATTAAGTTCCACTTTCTGTGGCGGGGCACTGACTGGCTGGTGGGTAGATTCTAGCCCTGGGAACTCATTATCTAGGAGAGGACATAAGATTTAGAGAGAAAAAGATGGAAAGTAGGAAACCAAGAGACAAGTGTTCTGGGTTCTGAGAGAAGGGAGGTGGCTAAGGCTGGGAAGCACCAGGCTGTGCTTCATGGGGCAAGCAGCATTTGAGGGGGGTCCTGAAGAAATGGTGGATGTGGATATTCCAAGAAGGGGTGGAGGAGGATGGCCACAGGTAGGGATGTGGGATGAGAACCCTACTCTGGTCAGAGGGCAGTGTGTCTGGGATGCAGGTATGTAGGGCAGCCCCTTGGGTCAAAACTCAGAGCGCCGGAATCGGATGCTGCGTTAGGGGACGTGGTCGGTGGGAGCTGCGGCATTCACGCCCTGTGTCAGCCATGTCTCCTAGCGGTGTGATGATGCCTATTACCAGAGTCAGGTGTGGCCACCACCGCCAACAACTGAGAGTGATGGGCATACCCTTCCAGAAAAGCCATCCAAGATGCACACTTTATGTTCCATAATTATTTGCTTGGATTTTAAAGTGCCCAACAAATTTCTCACTATGCCTTTCACGTACAAGCAATCACAACAACGAGTGTTCCTTTCCCCAGCCTATGTCAATCACCACTATTCTCGTGGTTATTGATAGAACTCCCGGGAGAGGTCCGGGAATTGCAATTATGCTTGCTGATGGGGCTGACGCCGCCCAGGTTTCCCCCTGAAAGGTCCTGTGCCCTCCCGCCATTATTCAGCCGCTGCTTCCAGTCCCCTAGTTGTGAAAGTGCAGTAACACTTGCCTTGCTCAGATGCTGTTCTGGTGAGCTGTGTGAGAGTCTATGCGCCCCATCTGCTGAGCGGAGTGAACAGAAGTGTGCGGCGAAGGGACCACACGCACTTTCCTTCCAGTGCAGGAGTGTCAGTGGGGACTCCCCCGACCCCTCTCTGTGGCCGCAGCAGAGCAGCATCATTGGGCTTTGTTTCCATGTTCCTGGCTGTACTTAGACCGAGGGGAGAAGTCTGACCTGAACTTAACCATTTTAAC
>PISX010018060.1:0-41679 GCA_004024625.1 Mellivora capensis | reverse complement strand
CTCTATTTTTAACTTCTTGAGGAACCTCCACACTGTTCTCCAGAGTGGCTGCACCAACTTGCATTCCCACCAACAGTGTAAGAGGGTTCCCCTTTCTCCACATCCTCTCCAACACACTTTGTTTCCTGTCTTGCTGATTTTGGCCATTCTAACTGGTGTGAGGTGGTATCTCAATGTGGTTTTAATTTGTATCTCCCTGGTGGCTAGTGATGATGAACATTTTTTCATGTGTCTGATAGCCATTGAAGAAGACGTAAAAAGATGGAAGACCATTCCATGTACTTGGATCGGAAGAATAAACATTGTTAAAATATCTATACTACCTAGAGCAATCTATACTTTTAATGCCATTCCCATCAAAATTCCACTGGTATTTTTCAAAGAGCTGGAGCAAATATTTTTTAGATTTTTATTTATTTATCAGAGAGAGAGAGATCACAAGTAGGCAGAGAGGCAGGCAGAGAGAAAGGAGGAAGCAGGCTCCCCTCTGAGCAGAGAGCCCGATGGGGGGCTCAATCCCAGGACCCTGAGATCATGACCTGAGCCGAAGGCAGAGGCTTAACCCACTGAGCCACCCAGGTGCCCCCCCCCATTTCTTTTTAAACTCACTTCTGTTCTTCTGTCCTTAAGGAAGGAGGCTAGGGCTCTTGGGGGACTGAGCATATGAATGAGCATCTGGGGTCTGGACAAATGTAAGGCAGAAGAGTGGGAACACCCACAGGGCCCAGCTCCCTGAGGCTAGCTGCTCTGTTGGACACATGCTGGGGGAGGCCAGCCCCTGGGCGTGGGGAGTCCTGGTCACTCATGGCTGGTGCCCTGCCCTTTGCACTGCAGTTTTCTCCCTCCCTAGAGAGACTGGAGTGGGGAAGTCATACTTTCTGTGTCCATGTTGCTGGTGCCACCCCCTGCCACCTGTGCTCCAAGCATGGAGGTACTTGCTATGTGCTTGGCAATGGTTGATGGCGACATGAGGTCGAACTGACTGTGCACAGAGACTGCCATGTGCAATGCTGTGGATTCATTCTTGCCTTTATTTATTCCGTAAACATTTATTGAGGGACTGCCCTGTGCCTTGCCTTGTTCTAGGGGCTGTGGATACCATATCACATAGAGAAACTTTACCTTTTCTTTAAGAAGCTTACATTCTTAAAGGAGAGATAGATTTTTTTTTAAAGTACAAAAACAGTGAATCAAAGAAAACAATAACAAATGGAGGTAAGTGCTATGAAGGAAATCAACAAGGAAACTATGTGCTTGGGCCTGGAGCCTCCCAGAAGGACTAACTCCAAGTTCTGAAGGTATAATTTAATGAACGAACAAATGCACGAATCAATAATTTTCTTTCCCCTGGATTTGCTGCATTCTGCTCAATTTCTCTTCTCTGAGTCTTTCTCCTGGGAGGAGAACTATGTGTGCTGGGGTGGGGGTGGATAGGAAAGGTTTAAGGAGAGGGGAAGATGCAGTTCCTCTCGTAGAGCTATCTAGCTGTAGTGGGATCGGGGTGTCCTGCCTGCCAGGACAGAGGCCCTTCTCATGTTAGGGGGTGTGATGGTGGGCACTCAGTTAATGGGGAGAAAGAGGTGGATTGAAGGACACTTAGGAGTCCTAGAGGTAAGACTTGGAGGTTTATTGGTTAAGGGAGGAGGAGGTTAAAGGTCAAGGGGGGGCGGCAGGACACTGTGTCCAGGTGTCTCTAGTTTGGACAACCAGGCTGGCTGGCCGGCTGGAAATGCTAATTTATTGAAATGCAACATTATAGATAAAGAGGAAGGAGGGGTGCGGTGAGAATTTTAGCTCTGGGTAAGCTTTGTGCAAGGCTCTTGTCTGATGCACCTGTGGTATGCTCAGGCCTGAGGGATGGGCTGGAGACACAGGTGTAGGGCTTATGGGGGCGTATGCTAGAAGCTGGGGAGCAAGGGAGCCAGCGGAGGGCCTGATGCTGAGGAACCAAACTTAAAAAAGATGGGGAGAGACAGAGAAGCTGGCAAAGGAAAAAGTTAAATATTCGGAGAGGATTAATAGAAAAGAGACCTGGCTTAGGAGGTGGGGGGTACAGACCTGAAGCACAGGAGGTCCCCTTTGTGGGGAGGAACTTGGTAGCCGCTGGAGGGGCTCTGCCGGGTGTGTGCCCGCGGGGGAAGCTGAGGGCGCCCATCTGGTGCTTTGTTTTCACCGCAGGTAGCAGTGAGTCTGCGTCTTATGAGTCTTTCCATTTTTTTAAGGGGTAAAGCTCTGGTGCAGTATGATTCTCCCAAGAAGGAGCCTGGGGGGCACCTGGATGGCTCAGTGGGTTAAAGCCTCTGCCTTTGGTTCAGGTCTTGATCCCAGGGTCCTGGGATCAAGCCCCGCATCAGGCTCTCTGCTCAGCAGGGAGCTTGCTTCCTCCTCTCTCTCTCTGCCTGCCTCTCTGCCTACTTGTGATCTCTGTCTGTCAAATAAATAAATAAAATCTTTAAAAAGAAGAAGAAGAAGAAGAAGGAGCCTGGGAAGCTGAACGGGGTTGGTGGTATGGGAGGGAAGGGCCCACACCTGAAGCAGGTGTGTGAGGAGGAGGACCACCTCATCCACCTTTCAGCTGGGGAGGATGGGTAGAGATGATGCCCGGAGTGTATGTGTGTGTGTGTGCGTGCTATGTATGTATGTATGTAATCAGGAGACTCAGGAGGTTATGTGCTGTCTTCTATGTTTTCTTTGAAGCTGGAGGCAAGCTTCTCTGCTGATGAAGAAGGTGGTGGAAAACAGGTGGGTGAGTGGTGGGTGCTTGAGCTGGTAGCACTGAGGGGTCTCTGCATTTGGGCCCCATGAATAATTCCAAACCATACTGGGTGGTCTGGTTGGGCCTGTTATTTGAAGTTGTTTTGAATCTAAAGCTGAATAGTTTGAGAAGGTCAGAGCTTTTGACCCCAGAGCATGCGCTTCCTTCTCAGCCTCCCGGAGGGGACACAGGGGAGGTGGCAGTGACAGAGGGCAGCCTGAGTTACTACTTTCCTGGGTGAAATGGGGGGAGAAGATCAACCTGTGAATTTTTAAGATAAGCTTGTGTGATTGTCCTTTTTGTCTCCATTTTTATATTTCTTGTCTTACCACCTGTCTCTTCCTCCTCCCCAAATCTGTTCCTTAAGTAATTAATGACTGGGACAGCGTGTTCTGTTCCTATAACTGAAGACACCTTTTGGCAGCTTTGGAAGTCTTATGTCTTTCTTGGCTTCAGAAGCTAAGCTGTTCACCTTGGGTTTGAAAATGTGGCTCTAGACACTGCTTCTGAGTGTCTTTGCATTATGGTGGGTGGGGCGTCATGACTGCAATCACCTCGTGGCTGTGGGACCTGGGCAGTCTGCAGAAGTGGAAGGGTCTGGTGACATTGAGCTTGGGGCCCAGCAATGGGTGGTGGGGGAGGAATTTTAAGGGGTGGTAAGAGGCCAGATTCAGTACAAAACCCTTGATTCCGTCTTGGAGGAGTATGTTGTCTCAGGTCGGGTCCTCTGGAAGCAGAGCCTGAGATGGGGATTCTTCAGAAGGTGATTTATTGAAGGGGTGATTTCAGGAGCAGGGACGCAAAGAAAGCAGAATCAGACAGGGGAAGAAGGCTAAGGGAGGATGTGGCCTCAGCTGCACACCAGCTCTCTTTGGTCCCACAGCAAACTCTGGGATGTGAACTGTACCCCAGTGCTGGACTTTCCTAGCCTATAGCCTTTGTTTAGGAAGTGGGGAGGCAATGGTCATTATTTCTCCCGATGTCCCCACTTAGACCAAGATAAGTCTAAGAGAGCACCCATGGTTTCCATTACTATGTTCGTTTACTTTGTTTCATAGAGTGAAGCCATTCATTCATCCATCCATCTCTTCATTCATTCATTCTATTCTACAAATACATATTGTGACTAGCTCTTCCCTTTACCCTGACTTTTATGGCTGTTTCAGACACATTTTCCTTAAATGCTGTACTAGTCGCTGATAGCCAAAGAATTATGTGCTCTCAGGAGCATCAAGAAGCCTCCCTTTTCTTTGAGTTATCCATTGGCCTAGCTCATTGCTGTGTTTCTTGGCATTTCCACTCTATCTAAATAAGTTTACACATCTCACTGGGGTGGAAAAGGAAGAGAACAGGAGAGCACTGCAGTGTCAGGAGGAGAAAGAAGGAAGGACAGGCCGAGGAAAGGAAAGGCCAAGGGCCCCAGTCAGGCTTCCCAGTCCTTCCAGCTATTGGCCATGGACCACACTTAAAGATAGGAGAAGATAAAGAAGAGCTCGGCCTTGTGGATGGATCCTACCTTTCTGGCATGGAAGATGGAGGATTCAGGTGCTGGCCCAAGGCCACCTTGGGAGTTTGTTGCTGTGGAAGCTCCTACTTAACGCTGAGAAGCTGAGGCTTTATGAACTCATCGCTATACTTTTTTTGATGTCAAAGAGAGGCCACTGTCACTCACTTCCACATTGTGACCCCATCTGTAAAACAGAACTCCTGGTAGCTTGATCTTGAATCCCACTCAAGGGTTAAGAGCCTCTATCTCAATGATTCCTGGCTTACCTGGTTGAGAACGATGAATCTAGTCCTGAGAGGACATATCTACTGGCAGGACTCTGCATGTTCATTATTTCATCCATGGCTCAGATGAGGGATAATGGAATGCTGCTAGGGTTTTGGAGGGGTTGAAACAAGTGTGAGAGGGATCCACAATTGTCTTGGAATCAAGACTTACTAATCCTGAGAGGCTGGCTAAATGGATCAAAACCCGAAGGATAAAATGCCACATTTTTGGTTAAAAACTCACAATTGCACAGATGCAGAGGAGATAAAGCTGGTGTATGAGCAGTTCAAGTGGAAAGACTTAGGAGTTTTGGTTCAGGATGTATTTATTTATAAGTTCAGTAAATATTAATTGGGTGCCAGGCACTGATCCAGGAGCTGGGGATGCAGCAGTGAATAAAGTGATGTCATCATTTCGCAGCTTACATTCTAGTCCTGTAGTGCAGTGTGAGCCACGATATGCACTATGTGAGACAAAGAAGTAGGTTCTATGGTATGAGCTGGCCATGGGTGGTAAGAGGAAAGGCAATGGAAAACGTAATGAAGGGGCACTCTTTTAAATGGGGGAGTCGGGGAAGATTTGTGTGAGAAGGTCACATTCGGCCCATTAGCTGGTTGACATGGTTGCTGAAAAGCTACTGAAATCTGGGTTCTGTGATGAATTAGTTCCACTAATTAGAGCGACCTGCCTGGATGCGTCTACCCACCTAAGTTCACCTGACTTCCTCCAGCTGCAGGCTCAGCCCTGCAGGCCCAGCTGGGCCTTTCAGGAAATTACCAAGCCAGCCTTCCTGACCTTGGCCTCATTTCAGGAAATGTGCCTCTCCTCTCTTGAGAGCTGTCGCCCTCTGCAATACACTGTCGCGGCTTGCTTCCAACACCGCACCCCACTATCTGAGACAGTGCTGCAGACAGCGGGGCTGGATGGATTGCCCTCAGCCCCTGGGTGGGGCCACCCACCAGGCCTGGATGACCCTGACTCACCCAACCTGAGTGATCGACTCCCTCACTGTTGCAAAGTGCTCTGCTGGCACGGGCTCCAGAATAAGATTCAAAGGGAACATTTTCTGTTTTATTGATGTTCATCTTCCTAAGTTTGCAGTGTGTGGCATAAATGCTAATTTTTCTAGGTGGGAAAAAAAAGTTTTCTCCCAAACTTCTTTCAATTTTATTAATAATGTAGCAAATGAGACAACATATTCTGAGGGCTTAGTCAATCCCGGGGAGGCAGCTTGGGCCTCGGAGCGGCCGTGTTCTTCCTCCCGCTGACTCCATCTCTCCCTCAGTCTCTCTCTCGGGTGGGTTGCCAAGGCACTGAAGAGCAGAGGGCAGGGGGAATTATGCATGAGCAGAGAGAGGAGACGCTGACCTTCCATGTTGAAAGGTTAAGGTGATTTCTTGGGAAATGGAACCAACTCACTAATCAGAAGCTGTTCTGAATTTTTCTGCAAAAATTAGACCCTGTGACTCACTTCACAAGCTCTGTTTGTGAGGATATCCATATCTATATATAAAACAACTAAGGCAAGTTCAACCTAAATTTATTAAACATTTACTGTGTTCCCTGTCTTAGGAAGAGTTAGGCTAAAAGGGACACAAAAAAGTAAATCAAAACCCTTAGTAACCTGTAACTCATGTAAATAGATATGCAGTCATCTTTCATCTTCATGCAACTTAAAAGAAACAAGATAGTTATTTTTATTCTGAGGATTTAATTAAAAGCAAACATGATCAGGGTGTAGTCTACCCCCATTTCCACAGTTATGGTGCTGATGTTAAGGCAGTGCTCAGGATGAAGGTCATGGGTGCCATGTGATCTTAGCCAGTAGGTTGAATCGAAGAGAGACACAGGAATGGCTTGGAATTCGCAAGACAAACATGTATGGAGTACATTCTCTGTGTCTAACACTATGGTAGACACTTCAGTACAAGTAAGATACAGCTCTGCCTTCTAAAAACACAAGCCCAATTAAGATAAAGACCTTTTCTATTTTGTTCTCTGCTATATTCCCAGAACCTAGAGCAGTTATCTGGCATTTAGTAGCAACATACCGATGTTTGATGAATGAATGAATGAGCTTGTAGTAGAGAGGGAGGCAGGGTGATTATAAGTGTCGTGCATGTCTTACAGTTCTCATTGTGTGTGTTTGTTAACGTGAGAGAGAGATTAGGGCACAGTGGGGCCCGTAAAGAGAAAGAGGTTGGTTTTCTCTGTTAAGTGGGAACAAGATGTGAAAAAAGAATTCACAGGTATATCAGGAAGAATTCTTACTTTTAGACAATAGAAATTAACTCTTAAAGCACAAAAATGAACTTATTAACCTGGCGATTCACAAACCTGTACCCCTGGGGCTAATAATACATTATATGTTTATAAAAAAATAAAAAAAATAAAAAATGAATTTATTAGAGAGCAGGGACCTTATAGAATTCCTAGGAGTGCAGAAATATGAGGCTTGACACTATGGGATCTTAGGACTCACACTCAAAGTTGCACAACAGAGCTGCGTAGTCTAGAGGAGATATGTTGCCCCTTTGCTGGACATGGTCATGGTAGCTTTCATTTTTGACACCACAGTGCTAGACATGGTATGGCCACTGGCGCCTGGACATTCCTGTCCTCAGCCTCACCAGAATGAATTCTGTGCTGTACACCCTTCATGCTGCTAGCCATAGATTCAGACTCTCACTTGGGTTCATCTGGCTGGGGACACTGAAGTCACCTCAGGCATCCTGTACCCTAGCTGCAAGGGAAGCTGGAAAAGTGAGCATCTGCTTGGTGTTCTCCCAAAGAATTCATGAGGTGAAGAGTTTGTGGAACATGGAGAGTTTTCAAAAAGGTTAGGTGGTAAAGAAGAAGGATACATGATTTGTTACATATCACAGATAGTCCTAGTTTGCCAAGGATGAAGTTGGAGAAATGGTGGGGAGAGATTATGTAGAGTATTGTGTTAACTTGTTTAAAAGTTTGGACTCTTCCCCATAAACAGTTGGGGGGCAGTAATAGGTTTTAGGCAGGGGTGTGACAAGGTCAGATTTGCATTTTAGAAGGCTGGCCCTGAAGGCAGAATGGGGAGATTGGAAAGTTGAGTAGGTGTGGAGGAGGAGGGATGGCAGCAGGTTCTGGCCAGAGCTGAGGAAGTAGAGCAGGCGGTAGAGATGCAAATGGAGAGGTGGCAGTAGGAGGGACATTATAGGAAAGGGATCAATGGGGCTCCTGAAGGTAAAGAAGAAGCTTTCAAGGAAGACTTGTGGATTTCTGGCCTGGGTGGACTGGTGGGTGAGGAGAATGATGATTGGCTCCACTAGAGAGAGTGGGTGAGGACAAAGGCCCAGTAAAGAGCACGAGACTGAAAATGCCAGAAAGAGATTTAGAGAGAGAGAGAGAGAGAGCATGTGCTCATGGGAGAGTGAGTTCTTAGACAAGAGGAAAGCTAGAGTGAAAAGAAGTGCCATCTTGGGTCCAGAGGGGTTCACTTTTTCCTCAGAGGCCAGGGGAAGAAGGTGAAGCTGGCTGTCTATGTAAATACACTTTTTGATGTGAGTTCATGGGTTCAGGAAGTAGGGAGGGGAGTTTGTGCCCGAGGGATGTACATTTCCCCAGTTCCTTGAAGCCTCACCCAGCCTTCCTACATCATTTGTATGGATTGTCTCCCTTTACCTCTTCATCTAGCTCAGGGACCAGCAAACATTTTTCTCAGGGGTCAGCAAACATTTTATTAAAGGGCCAGATAATATATTTTGCTTTGGGGGCCATTGGTCTCTGTTGAGACTCTAAGGTTGTGCAACAAAAGCATCCAGAGACAATCCACAGAGAAAATAAAATAAATTTTATTTATGAAAACTAGCATAGCTATAGTTTACCGATCCATAATTTAACTGATTCCTCGTCATCCTGACCTTCCTGGTAGATGTTCTTATTGCACTTTGTGCTTTTCCTTCATAGTACTTGCCTCAACTCTAGTTGTTTCTGGTTGTGGGCTAAGCATCCACTTTACTCAGTGTTGGAGCTCAATGCAGGGCTTTGCCTTTGTTGTCCTCATGGACCCCAGAGCAGCACACATAAGAACTAGCACGTCTTCTGCACTCACCAGGCCTGGCACCGCTCTAAATCTTTATGTTCACCGATTCACTTATGTTGTCCAGGAATTCCAGTAGGATGACCCTGCTCTCTTTTCATTTTACAGATAAGGAGCCTGTGGCTAACTAAGTTGCTTAAAATCACACCATTAGAAAGTAGAGGGTCAAGATTTAGACTGTCTGGCTCCTCTTGTTAAGTTGCTGGTGAAGAACAAACAGTGTGAATTTGAGCTTCAGTTCTTCATTTGGTAGAAAAGGGGCTGGATGAGGCAGGGTTCGCCTGAAGTGGAGGATGGAAACCCGGCAGTATTGCTGTGGGGAAGGCGAGTCGGAGCTGACTGTGGATAGGTCGTGGCTTTGCCCTGTAGTCCAGATGAAGTTAGAGGACTTATTTGGGTGTCATCTTATAAGTGCAGTGGCCAGCTGAGGTCTGGGTTCCAGCAAGTTAGGGTTTGCCAGGAGGTCATCTGGGGTCAGAGCAGCATCCTCAAGGCAGTTGAGGCCTGGATCAGATTACCTCAAGATAAGGTTCTTATCTCAAGGTTTTGGTGCTTTCTAACCTTGTGATATGGACATATTGCCCAACTTACCTGGGCCTTGATTTTCTTATGTACAAAATGAAGGTGGTAAGGCTTATACTACTGTGTTTTGGTGAATATAAGAGAAAATGCATCTGAAGGTGCCGTAAGGTGGTAGAAGCTCAACAAATTGGCCCTGCTTTCCCTTCTGATAACTTTTTGTCCATGAGGCTCCATGAGAGCAATATCTGGTCCAGGCCAGTCAAGCCATGAACTGTCTTGAGAAGCTATTCCTCTTCCTGTCCTCCCGTGTGTCTATGCCTCTCTTTCCAGCTCTAGCCAGTGTTCTCAGTTCCTACCAGGTAGCACCTAAGATAGATTACGTCCTGCCTACCATGTGCTCTGGACTCATTCTGGTGTTGTACCGAGGTGTGTGTGCAGGTGTGTCGGGAGAAGTACACACCATGTGTCTTTGTTTTATGTGGGAAGAGTGAGCACATACTCATGTGTATGTCTTTGTATGTGTCACTCAAATTACAACCTCCAGTTCCTTGTGGTTGAAACAAGTTTTTTTCATGATGTCATTGGTAACTAAAAATACAAAGGTAGCTAAAGATGAAAAGATAGAACAATGCTGATCATCTTTGGAGAATAGGGATCCATATGGTATAGAACAAACCCAGGGACCAAACCGTTTGCAAAGAACTTATTAAAGGACAGGTCATATCCGATAAGATCAATTTTAGTAGGGTAAAAACAAAACAAAGCCAAAAAAAATTTTTTTTAAGATTTGTATAACAAATTGTGCAAGTCCATGGTAGAAGGAAAAGTGTCTAAATACCTGATAACTGTTTGGGTTAAGAATCCTGAGAAGTCTGCTTGACTTAAAACTCATTATGGGTGCAAGAGTGCCTTTGACCTCTCCATTCCAACTGAACTCCTCCATCCAAGCCCATACAGTGATGCTGAGGCCATGGGATTCCCGACGTGGTGCCTTTCTTCCTAAATCATCTTCTCTTGAGAAACCATGAGTCCATAGACTCAGAATAATGAAGAGATTTTCTCTAATGAAAGATTTCCAGACCTTGGGGAAGTCATGAAGTCTCAAAAGTAACAATGTGATCTTTGGCTACATTACTAAAGATTTGTGCTCAGACCTTAGAAGGATGACTGTCCTAATTGTGGTCTCTACTGGTCAAGCCACATTTGGAAATTTGCATTCAGTTCTGGGTACCTCCGGTATAGAGTGCATTGTACAATTTGAGCATATGGGACGGAGTCAAAGGAATCAAGAGGTTTGTGTTGGGTCAAAATTCTCCATGGATCTCTCGAGTTTCTGCCCAACTTCTGAACAAGAGGCATTAATAGCTCATCAGTGCATGTTTGCAATAATTTAGAAGGGAATTTTCTAACTGTGTCTTAGGGTGGAATGAAAAGCTCCTGAGACCCTTGTCGTAATGTATTTTTGAAAGTCAATGATATTCCTCAGGTTTAGAAATTCTTCAGCTGAGAGACATTATTTTGGATCTTTGGTTACAAAATGCTACCTCCTCAACTGAAAATGTTCCTGAAAACTGGGTATGTTGTTGTAAATTCCATGACTTGTATCAGGACTCCTGGCTTAGACCAAAAGGAAACACAGCACAGAGAAGGAGTGAGGGCAGTGAAGGCAGATAGTACCAGTAACTATTCTGTGAACAGGGCCTCAGATCTTTTCCTCTTCCAGTCTTTACAAAATTAACTTCTCGCTTCCCTCCAGTCCTTTGCTCAGATTGGTTTGCCTTCCTATTTTATTATCATCAGCAAATAGTAAAAGAGTGTGTAATGTGTGATATTTGCAGAAGGAATTAATGAAATATAAAATGTAATCTTTGAGTTTTATATAATTTAATTCTTTCATTCATTCCACAAACTATTATTGAGAACCTACACTGTACTAAAATACAAAAGTGAATAAAGCATTACTTCTTGCCTTCAGAATCCACACTTTATTTGGGAAGACAGGATCAATATACAGGAAAAAATGCCATAAAACAAGGATATAGGATGAGTTAGATGATGGTATACAAATTCATGAGTTCTGCATGTTCACAGACATTCCTTTTCCAGAACTCCAAAGAGAATCATTTGCTTGTGACCTCCATCCCCAGACCATACCCCCCCCCACCCCCATCCCCGCACCCCGCCGCTGCCTTCCTATGCAGTAAAGGAAGAAAGAAAGCCTCATGGACTGGAGGAAGAAGGGCAGCTTTCTGGGGAGGGGCCAAGGAGCATGTTGCTGGAGTAGCTTTGGGATGGGAAGGCAATTGATGAATGAGGGTTTTAATAAATATTACTATAAACTATGCATTGGGAGACCTTTTGATGTCCTTTGAGAGATGTGTGTAGAGAATAAAATTCCTTTTTAATTACGTTGGGCAGTTGAAATTTTCCTTCATGAAATCAGCCCCACTCTGAGACAGAACCTTTTGGTTACAAATAATGTGGATAATGCTGAACCCAGTATTGTTGTGGAAGAATTCACTGAAGAGATGAACTGGAGCTTGATTTCTGAGGCTGGGTGGGAAAAGGCAGGCAGACAGAGGGTAACAGGGAGGAGGTATCACATGGTGGAGGGTAGGGGGATGGTGTGTGGAAACAATAGGGAATGTGCTAGGGTGGAAAAGCTGAGCTCATCTCCAGAGGCCAGTGGAAAGGCCCAGGTCAAGGAGAGTTTAGGCTTATCAGCCCAGCTCATTGGCTTCTCTAGGAGACCTTCTTCCATCCACCTTCTCCTGGATTTCCTGTAATTTGTTGTCTACATGCAGTGAGGGTGTGCCCCTTCCTGTCTCCCTGACAGTGTTATCTCTTCTGAGAAAAATCCTACTGCTCTCTCTAAGTTTTTCCATCTCTGGCCCTGGCTATAAGAGTGTTTGTACCCTGTTCCCACTCATACAACTTTGGGTCTCATATCTAGGGCTATTTCTGAGATGGCAAAGACAGGATTGCAGTCACACACAAATGAATAAAATATTTATGATGGACCTGAGAGGCTAGTTTAATCACACACATCTCTTTCCTCTTGTGTATTAATTAATCCTGATAAATCCCCCTACCTCTTTCTTTCCCCTGCTGCATCCAAATTGCTCAAAAAGGCGTGTTTGTAGACGATAGGCTGAGGGGGTGTTTCAGGAGCATCTTCAAAGAATAAACCCTAAATATTTCAGACGGAGCAATGAGTGTAGCAGATCCATCATCAGAGAATACAATTTTGTTGACTTCATGAGGAACATCCATTTTTATGGACTTGAGAACTGCTCTGAACTCATTCTGGTTTTTGTGACCTCCTCTGTTATGACATGAATCTGGCAGGATAGGTCATGTTGGAATCCATCAAAATGAAACCCTGAGCTCTACCATCAGTACCTACTAAGTCATAACCAAATTGTCTGGATATTTTATGCTAGAGGCTGACGAAAAAAATGGGAAGATGTGTCAGGAATTATGACCCCCTTTCAATGCTCTGGCAACTCCAATAAATCCTTTTCTGTAGTTAGACAATGAATTTTACCCTGAAGATGAAGAAAACCAACACCAGCATTGTCTACCCACCATTGGGATAGGTTGCTGCTGCTGAATCCTAGAGAACTTTACCTCTGTTTGTTCTCATTCACCTTCACCAAATTTCCCATCATTTCTAGAGTAGCTTTGGATTTGGTTTTCTTACTCTGATTCAGCTTTTCTATAATGAATAAGATTTAACAATATTCAACATGCAACATAATTTCTGACATCCATTTCCAGGAAAAAAAGAATCTGATTTAGGAGGCAATGTCTTAGTCTGTTTGGGCTACTGTACCACAATAGTACAGAGTGGGTAGCTTATAAACAATGGAAATTTGTTTGTCACAATTCTGGGGGCTGGGAAGTCCAAGATCAAGGCACCAGGGTGGTCTCATTTGGTAAAGGCCCTCCTCACTTACCTCATTTGGTAAAGGCCCTGCCTCTTCACCATGTCCTCACATAGTGGAAGGGACTAGGGATTTCTCTGGATTCTCTAATAAGGCACTAATCCCATTGATGAATAGTCCACATTTGTGACTTAAGAACCTCCCAAAGGCCTCATCTCTTAATATCATCATCTTTAGAGGTTAGGATTTCAACATGAATTTTGGCAGGACACAATCATTCAACATAAAAGTGGGAAGACCTTGAGGGAGATAGTAACATCATCCCTAACTTCAGGGTTCTCCAGGTATGGTGAAAGAGACCTGGGGGTCTGAGAGAGTACAGTGTGCCTGACATAGGACAGTTATTTCAGTATATATGCAGGCATGTGATGGGAGAAGCAGCAGCAGAGGGAAGCAGGGGCCAGAGCACAAGAGGACATTTTATGCCAGCAAATCTCAAGATCGGCTGCTCATGAAAATCTCCTGAGGAGATTTTAAGAAATACCATCATCAAGTCCTTTTTCAGACTGATGTATTTTTAACAATTTATGTCTTAGAGTGAATTAATTCAATTAGATTGCTTTCCCTCTAAACGTTAGTTGAGACCACTGAATAAATAGAAGTTCTGTTTGGGGGAGTTAATTAACCTTGAAGCATGGATTAATTAATTAATTAAGCAACCATGTGTGCGTTGTTTTTCTAGGCACTGTGCGAGAATGACGAAATAGGGAAGTCTTTGCCCCACACTTGAAGAACTTACCCACCAGTAGAGAAGATATGCAAATAAACAGATATTTTGTAATACTATTCTAATCTCAAAAGAAGTTTTCTAGTTGGAGGGTTCCCTGGTTCCTTCCAGCATATTGTGCTTTACCTTCATGTTTTGGCTCTTACAAAGGCTAGAGGGGCCCTGGAGATATTCTGGAAGGGTGTTTTTTGTTTTTGTTTTTGTTTTTAATGGTTTCTCCTAACAGCTGATGTGGGCTTATCAGGTGCTTTTAAGAGGCTGAAATAGAAGGGGTACTAATTGCCACATGTATAATATTGTTTCTTTGGGAAAATGCATTCTATATTCGGAAAAGAAATAAGGTGGAAACCAAAGACATTTAGATTCATATAAAAATGGGGGCATTATTGATGCTTTTCTTTTGCTTCATCAAGTAAATGGAATGACAAGGTACCGACGTGATATGATTACTTGAATTTTCTGCTTATAGGCAAGGAAAGGAAAACTCTTATTATTTCAATTACCATTGGAAATATTTCAAGAATATGTTCATCTGCTTTTCTGCCTTGGTGATGGAGTATAGTGGATATAATGGAATATTTGTTTCCCTGAACTTCAATAGCCTTGCATTTTGATATTTTAATCACATATCTCCTAGTGTTATTTAATAATTATATCACTGTGAATCTTACCTCCCTGTTGTGGTATGAATATTTGTGTCCTCCCCAAATTCATATGTTGAAATCCTAACCCCCAAGGTAATGGAATTAAGAAGTGATTCGGGTGGTGATTAGGTCTTAAGGCCAGAGCCTGCATGATTGAAATCAGTACCCTTATAAGAAGAGACTTCAGGCAGCTAACTCGTCTCTTCTACCATTTGAGGGCACAAGAAGAAAGCACTGTCTATATACCAGAATGCAGGCTCTCACCAGACGCTGAATCTGTTGGTGCCTTGATCTTGAATTTCCCAGCCTTCAGAACCATGAGACATAAATGTTTCTTGTTTATCAGCTATCCAGTTTATTGTCTTTTTGTTGCAGAAACCTGAATAAACCAGAAACTCTTCAAAGAGTCTATGAATTCCTTGGGAAGCAGAACATATTTCCTGTATCTTGAGCTTCCCTACAAAATCAGGCTCATTGTCTTGGGCATTAGCAGTGATCCATGAAGAGCTGTGAATGGGGCACCAGTCTTTCAGCTGTTGTGGTCTGAGTGTTTGTGTCCCTCCCCAAATTCATGTTGAAATCTTAATGCCCAAAGGTAATGGTGTTAGTAGGTGTGGCCTTTGAGGTGATTAGGTCTCAGGTGGAGATTAGTGTTCTTAAGAAAGAGGTTCCACAGAGCTCCCAGCCCCTTTCACCATGTGGGATGGAGTGAGAAGTTTGGGACTCCTAAGAGGGCCCTTGCCTGACCATGCTGGCATCATGATTCTGGATTTCCAGCCCCCGGAACTGTGAGAAATACATTTCTGCTGTTTAAAAGCCGCCCAGTCTGTGGTATTTCGTTACAGTCGCCTAAACAGATCAAGACAGTTGCTTTGGTGTCCTGACAAGTAAGGTGCCATGGATGCCTGGTAAGGGGTGGCGATCAATGAAAGAGGGTGAATGCATCAGCACTAAGAACCGACACACAACACATGAAAAAGAAGTTCCTTGTCAAGGCATAGGGCAAGCCTGTTAAAAGTAAATGTATTAACTGATTAAATGTGTGTGTTTCTCCCATTTGAATCCTAGTCTCTGAAATCTGAAGAGAAAGGAGCACCTAAGGGCTCCTTAATTCGATGGATGCATATTGGTGACCTTTGGAGACCAGTCATCCTGCAGTTATGACCCACTCGGGAGCCCCCACTTCCTGTCTGGGCCGAGGTTCACCTGCTTCAGCTCCCTCTCTGCCTGATGAGCACCAGTGCTGGCAAAGGTTGGATTTAGCAGCTAAGTCTAGACTTGGGAATGTGTAGAGAGGAAGATTTCTTGTGAAAGAAATGTTTTTTTAATGTAAACTCAGTATTTTAGTTAAGCATTCTTTTTCTGCACAGGGGAGATAGGACTCCTGTAACTGACATCAGCAAGTGCAATGATTGTATAAGGCCAACACTGTGCAGGGCATGGGAAGTGTAGGCTGTGTGTGGACTCACATGCACAAACACTCTGTACATGCACATTTTCTCTTGGATGAGAGTGGGTGAGTTATCTTTGGGGCATAGGCAACAGTCACACTATGGTCTGGCTTTCACTGATGTGTTTGTCTTTCCTTGAAAGAAGGCTTTAGCTGTTCAATTTAGTTTTGTTTATTTAAGATGTTGTGTTCGAACTTTGCCTGCATGCCTACAGGCTGGAAGGCCATGGAAAATATGTGTATCTAACTAAATCAAAAAGCACAATCACATCAGCTCAGACATGGACCCCTAGGGACCATCTTTTACTCCAAGAAAAGCTTAGGTTGGAAAAGAAAGCTCTTTCCAAACTTGAAAGGATGAAAAAGAAAAAAAAATGTTCCAAAGTGAAAATTCATAAAACAATTTTTTCTTTTTCTTTTATCCAAAAGCATAACAAAATTGACTTTTGCAGTAGTTTCATTTCAAATGATTGTGTATCCCTTACAAAGTTGCCTCCTCATTTTAGTTTTTGTTAAATCAAGAATATGGTTTATCCCTGTATGATTTAAGTGATATTGAGAGGAACTTTCAATTGTATTGAATGACAGTGTATTGTGGCAAAAGGAGAGAGGGCATCAAGAAAATCTGTTGGTAACACTCAGAAGGGTTAATGCTTCTGTCTCAACAACAGTGCTTAAAGAACAACATTCCAAATTAATAATAATAAAAAAGATGAGTTCTCCCCTAAACTATTTCAAATAGTTTATAGTTTGAGAGTAATCTGAGAATACAGATTACTTTGCAAAGGGATTGTCTAGTGATTGTAGTTCACAGAAAGAAAAGATAAAATATAAAGAAAAATAGGTTTGGGGTTTCATAATATAGGAAATATGGGAAAGATTAAATCCAGTTTTTGAGAGGTCAAGCAAATCACCATAATTAGCATACAAAAGCAACCAGTGATAAAATATTTTTTTATGGGTTTGGTACTATGCCCAGCAAACCCAATGTGCTTAATAAGTTTTAAATGGTATCAACAATATTCCCTTGTTGCTGATGGAGAGTTCATGTCATCACTTTGGGAGGCTTTCTTAACCCTTTAGGTATGGTTACTTGATTGAATGAAGAGGGGAGGGGGTTTACCAGAAAACAGTGGGGGTGGAAATGATGCTTCTCCCCACCATGAACAGATGTCTTGTGTCTCATTGGGATAATCGATTCTAATATTATTAAGCAGAAGCCTAATAAATCTGCCCTTGTATTTTTCTGATACAAATACAATATACCTACCACTGCTCAATATCCTTCATATGTGAGGTAATAAAACTGATCCAATATGAAATCTTGTACTTTACATGTAAATTGGATTGCTATGGGCCATTAGACTCTTTACATAAACAATATATTTTGTTTAAAAGAAAACTGTGCTCAGTTTCACATTCTGAAAGTTCATAATGTGTAAAACCACATTAGCAGAGTAAATGGTGTTGGGAAGGAATCTGGCATGGTCAACAGAGGCGTAAAGGAGAATGGGGACTTCACTTCCAGTAAAGCATCTTTCCTCTTGTGGGTGGTTTTAACAAGATGGATGCCAACAGGTGAAAGCACTAGTGTCAGATGTAATTAAAAACCTTAATTCCAGAGTCATTCTCTAAAACATTCTCAGTGTACCGTGCCCAGGAGCTAAGGCGGAGAAGCCTAACCAAGGCAGCGAATTATTTGCCTCTCCAAGAAGATAGCCATTGCTGCACAGAAAGGTGATGACATTTTGAGGCCAAGGCTGGCAATATAATATGATGTCACAGTATCCATTTTTGATATTAGATAATGGCCTTCATTCTGATAGGTCAGTATCTCATTCCTTGGCTTATTTATCTCCATTATGTGCAAAATCTGCAAACCAGAACTCACAGACAAACCTTACCCAAGTGTACTGCAATATTTGCATCTTGGCCTCCTTTGCAACACTGATCCTTGTGCTCTGCCACAGCTGTCAGAGTAATGGCTTTTTTCCCTTTTTATCTGGGTTGGCTTTATTCCCAGATTCCAAATGAAAGAGACAGCATTTTACTTGACCACCCCATTCCAACCGTTAAATACTGTGCCTTCAGGCTCTGATGCTCTAATGGTCGATTAAAGTTGATAACAGTCTGTCCAATTTCCATTTTTTAACATTCAGCCTGCTGAAATTGTAATATTGTGAAAATCTGAAGTCTACAGGACCTGCCTGAGAATCTATCTGGATGTCACCACATAATAATAAACAAAGGAGGAGAAGGAATGCCAACAGGCCTCAGCATTTGCAGAATTTGGGTTAGCTATGTAGCCTGGCCAGTTTGTGTAGGGAAGGAGTAGATAGTAGATCAACTAGTCTATCCAAACAGGATATAGAGTAGAGACACTCATGGGGTAGTTTATGACTGCAGAAGGCAAACATCCTAAAAAATTCTTTAAGCCACCAAACAGCATATATATTCTGTTCCTACCTGCCTCCCCCAGTGCTCTGCCCTTCTTGGTCTTATTAAAAGCCTTCCTTAACTTGTTTGGCAGACACATAAGTCATAGCTCCTGGACTTTGTTGTTAGGGCTGAAAGGTCACAAAGGTACAAATCTAATTGAAGTATTTTCAGAAATCTGATTTCTCAGGGGATCAGAATAAAATAGTTTGAAATAATCTCTTTTTCAAACCAACGTTTGTCTTTCTTGAGCCTTAGAAAAACAGAACTAAAACCAGGAATTTTGAGATGGATTTGTAGGCCAGTAGAATTTTGAGGTAAGTATTTTGATACCCGTCTTCTAAATGGTGGAAAAAAATAATGGTACCACGAAACATACTCTCTGTATGTATAATATGCAGACTCTATTCAGTTCCTTTCGTTGGACTAGTCAGCTTGCCTTTCTTAGCTATGCTTGGATTCTTTTCTGAATGTGAACAGTCTCCCGGAGTTCTCACCTTTGGTCCACTGGTCTCATTTTTTCCCATCAAATACTCAGCTCTAGGATGCTTTTTTCATGTTGGGGAAGCAATTGCCCGTTTTCTGAGTCTTTGCTGCAAAAGTAAGTGGAGATGGGTCCTTCAGACTCTGAGAAATTTATCACTGTCAATAAATATGACATTTCTGGGAATGTGGTTTCAATCTCCTTTTTCCTAGGCAAGTTGAAATGAAGACTAGAGAACTTGAAGGGTCAAATATTTAGTTTTCCATGTTATTACCACATCATAGAGTCTATACTTACTTTTTTAGACAAATAATCTTTTTTTCTAAAAATATGGATATTATTGCCAAACAAAAGGATTCACTCTGACCCCATCCAATAATTTGAACACTAACTCTTGTCCACTTTATCTCTGTAATGGGTGGGTGGTTCCTCCCTTTAAGGAAAGGGAATATTCATAGTTTTCTCATATATAACAACGTAAAAAAAATGGAGGAATTTAACCTAAAAAATTGATGTGACTCCAGAATTTTTTTTCTCCTGGTTTTGAACGTGTTGGTGGCATAGAGTCTGCCCCATAGCACATATGCAACGATGACATTTATCTTTATTCTTTTCTTCATATTACTGAGGATGTGGGTGCTTAATGTTTATTGCTGAAATGCTTTTGGATTCTGGGAAGCCCATACTTCAGACAATGTGTGAATTAAAGGGGAGAGAAATACTTCATCTTCCAGGACTGTCTTCATTTCCCAGAATTAGCTATTGATGTTTGCCTGGTAGAGGCTTTCGGTCACAAACTTTCTGCCTCAAAAATCCATTTCTATTTGCATGTTTGCCCTAGTCTCATCAATTTTCTTTTGCATTTCCTGAAATCCATGAAAAGTCCTTGCATGTTAGATGAAGAGGAGGAAGAGGAGGTGGATGGCAGCAACTGACACATCGCAGCTTATCCTGTGCTGGATAGTTTTCCAAGTGCTTCCCAAGGGTTAGCTTATTTAATCCTTATGACAACATTGCAGGGTCGGTACTATTATCCTCCTCATTAAACAGGAAAGAGCTGAGGAATGGATTAGTTACATTACTTACCCAAGGTCACATAGCTAATAAGTGGTCAGGTGAGAGTTAAACCCAGAAAGTATGATTTGAGAGTCTTCCGCTTAATTTATCCCATGGGTGAATCTATTCGTTTGCTTAAGTTGCCATTAACAAAATACACAGACTTAAACAACAGAAGTTAATTTTTTTAGGCAAGAGTTCCAAGATTAAGGTGTGAGCAGGTTTGGTTTCTTCAGAGGCCTCTGTGCTTGGCTTGTGGACTACCACCTTCTTGCCATGTCCTCACGTGGCTTATCCTCTTTCCATGCACATCCCTGGTATCTCATTGTCCAAATTTCCTTCTCTTATAATAGTGCCAGTTGGATTGGATTAGGGTCCACCCAAACAAGTCTCTTCATTTTAGCTTAATCACCTCTTTAAAGGCCTTATATCCAGTTCAGGCCATGACAGTGAACTTCTAAAGATCTGTTTCCTTGGCCCTTGAGTCTTCTGCATTGCTTCACCATTTTCCTCCTTCTTTTCCTCCCTCTCTACCTGACATTCTGCTCTGCTTGCGTGCCCAGACCCATAGAGGCTCATACCTTGCAGACTTTGTCCCACCTGAAAATCATGCTAAGCTCAGTGAAGAATCCATTTCCATTGTCTGTGATGTCTGGAATGAGGTGTTGCCTAGAGCCTGCTGTTGACATTACTGAGGGATGCTTGGGTATTCGGTGTGCCTCTGAGTTATAGTATTTCCTCAGTTTCTGTTGGGCATGCTCAGGTTGTGAGTTTTCTGATTATCCCTCCACATTCCTTGTAGGTGGTGAGCCCTGGCTTCAGTGTTAACTTTGTATTCTGCTACTTTAAAAAGTTCAAAATCCCTCAGTCTACATTCATCTCTGAAGTGTCTTCCAAAGCTCTTCAAGGTGATGCTTGATAATGCAAAGTGAGTGGGAAAGAATATTACAATAGGAGGTTGGAAGAAAATAGAAAATAATTAGAATAATAATTGAAAGAAAAAAAAAGTCTGTTATACATACAATGTGTTTTATGGATTGTATAATTTATAGGAAAGTGCTTGAAAAGACTTTAGTGCTCTCCAGTGGGAGGTGGCATTGTTATTATAATTTTATTTGTTTTATTATTCTTACCTCACGATTCTGGTTTTTGTCAAAGTTGAACATAGAAATGAATCAGTAGGTGGACTGGAAATCTGGAAGGCTGGGGTTTGTTGAACAACTGTGAATGGGGAAGCTGTCTTCTTGGGGCTCCTGTCTGTCCAGCGAGCATCCTGAAGATCAAGGGAACATTCAGTCCAGCTTTCTAGAGGAGCAATCGGTTGTTGAAGTAAAAGGCCTGTCTGTGCTATAAATAGGAAAGGGGAAGGGCCAATTCCCAAATCAAGGCCATGAAAGATTAGTTTAAACTGCAGGGAAAAAATACAGGCCACCAAAACACAGAACAATTCCAACCTGGCAAAGGAGTTAGAGTCAGAAACACTCTTGCAAATATAGCAGAGAAAGAGGAGAGGCTAGAGAAAAAAATAGGCCAAGTAATAAGTGCGAAAGGGGATTGAAGCTAGTAATGACTCAAAAATGGCTGAGCTGCCAAACCTATTTAAAAATCCTCTTAAAAACAGAAGCAGAGAAGAAAAGGAACATGGACAGAAGTGGCACAAGGATGACCTTGAAGAATAATTAAACCAAAACCAAGTGAGGGGCTATTTTGCAGCTCAGAACATAGAAAAACCAGTATGAGATGGCAGGATTCCGAAGGCATTAAGGGAACCTGTGCTCCTAAGCTAATTAGTTCACACACTTACAGTTGTTTTGGGGACAAGTAATAGGGGTCTAAAGATGCTAAGAAGAGAAGGGAATATAAAAGGTAGCTTCAATCTTAAACCAAGACAGAAGCCTTATGGAAATGCAGTTCAATATGGCTGATGTCAACATGCAATGGGGGCTGTGAAGGAGGGACCCCAGCATCCAGAGGGTAATGGGATCATTGGCAAGAACCATGATTGATTTTTTTCAAGAACAAAGCAGGTCCAACAATTGATTTTTTTCTTGTGCACAGGAATTGGCCTGATTTCAAAAGATAGCATAAATCTTTGAACTTAACTCATACGTTTGGCATCAGGGTTCCCATCATTTATTTCAAACCTGGGGTAGGTTGGCTGTATGGGTCCTTGCCAAATGGATTAAGAGTAGCCAGAAGATCAAGACAAAGGAGGGGGCAGATGGCAGTTTATCCAGCTCAGAGTTGGGTGGGGAGTAAATCATTCAAATTAATTAAGCCTTCAGGTGATTTTCAATTGAAGGATTCTCATAATTCCCTCAGAATGTGAAGTCTTGCACAATGAGATTTGAAAATTGCAAGAAGAGCTTTGGCTGAGGGCAAAACTGGATATAGTCTTAGTAATATAACTCAGTTTGAAAAAATTCTTGCCTTGAATGGTTGACCAGACTATATGAATTCTGATATTCCTTACATTTTTTGGCATTTTATAATTCTAAGAATAGTGGTAATTTTTGAACTGTGGGAGGAAGCAGGCAGGGAGACAACCAGAGGTTTAAGTTGGAAATCAAGAAAAGAGAATTATCCCAGGGTAGTGAGGGTCATAGACCCTTTGATGTTCTTCTTTCTTCTTTTTTTCTTTTTCTTTTTTTTTTAAGATTTTATTTATTTATTTGACATACAGAGATCACAAGTAGGCAGAGAGGCAGGCAGAGAGTGGGGGAGAAGCAGGCCCCTTGCTGAGCAGAGAGCCCAATGCGGGGCTTGATCCCAGGATCCTGGGACAATGATCTGAGCCGAAGGCAGAGGCTTAACCCACTGAGCCACCAAGGCACCCCAATGTTCTTCTTTCTTCACCCATACTTTGCTTCATTTAAACATTGAATATGCTGCTTCTGTTGCCCCAGCCATCTCAGAACCTTGCACTTTTCACCCCATAACCTACAATTCATCTGATTTCCTGAGAATTCCTATTGTTATTCCTAATTTGAGCCCGAGTATATTTTAGGTAGAGTCTGTACTGTGAAAATGCAGACTAGGCAAAATATTAAGGATATAGAGATCAAGAGGAATACATAATCTATTACTTTTATGGTTTAATTCAGAAATTCTTGTGGGCAGATATATGTAAGTCGTATGATTCTGTATGGGTAGAATGAAAAAGAATACAGCTTGATAAAATGAAGGACAGGCTAATAGATCATAAAGAAGGTCCTGGCTCATAATCCTCCTGAAAGCCCTCTTTTTATATGATTTAATTGCTCTTGAAGCCTCTACTACAGGATCTTTTCCATTTTATAGATGAGGCTATTGAAGCACAAGTCAAGGGGCTTCCAGTTTTAGCTTCTACATGTAAAGATCTTGAAGTAATCACCCCCATCCTTAAAACAAGAAGAAAGCTGAAAAAACTGGATATCAATAACTTTTCTTAGACCATTAGAGAATGTTATTGCAGAGCAACCATCACTTCAAAATCTGGAGAGACAGGAGAATATAGAAAAATCACACTGAAATATGCTTACCTGGAACAAAGGTAAAATAAAGTTCTTTATATTTCTTACCCTTAATGGATCTAAAAAATAGCTGTTGAAGTAAAAATAGTAATAATTTATTTGCGTAACTATGTGATTATATTATTTGGCTTATGGATAAGTGAAATGAATAACAGCATTCTCATAAGGGACAGAGAGGAGTATTTATGATGTTATAAGGCATTTTTACTAAATGTGAATCAGGATAGCTATTATTTATACGTGGACCTAGTTTAATTAACTGTATTTCAATTCTAGGACAAAAGATTTTTTTTTAAAAGAAAATAGTTTATATGCATAAGGAGGAGAGAAAATGGATTCATGTAAAATTCTCTGTTAAAACCAGAGAAAGCACAAAAAGGTATGAAAATGAGACAAGGACAATGAATAGAAACACGTACAAATATAATAGATATTAATCAAACTATATCAATACTCACTTTAGTGTAAATGGTTTAATTATACTAATTAAAAGTCAGAAATTGTCAGAGAAAAAAAATAAGACCCAATTATATTTTGTCGACAAGAGAGCTACTTTAAATGCAGTGACTCAGGTTTGTTAAAAGTAAAGGGATGGAAGAAGATATGCCATGCTAACATTAATCAAAAGGTAGCTGGAGTAACTGTATTTATTTCAGACAAAGCAGACTTCAGAACAAGGAAAATTATTAGTAACAAACAGACACATTATATAATGATAAAGAGGTAAATTTTCAAGAAGATATAACAATCCTTACTGTATATGTAACTAACCAAAGAGTGCCAAAATACATGAGGCAGAACTGACAGAACCTCAAGGAGAAATGGAAAAATCCATTACAATAGTTGGAGACTTTAATACCCCTCTTTCAGTAATTGATAGATAAGGCAGGCTGAAAATCAGTTAGGCTATAATCAACTTGAACAGCACTATCAATCAACTTGATCTAATTGACATTTATAGAATATTCCATTACATGATAGAATACATATTTTTCTCAAGTTTTCATAGATCATTCACCAAAATAGACGAATTTCTGGGACATAAAATGCATCTTAACAAATTTAAAATAATAGAAATCATACTAAGTATGTTCTCAGACTGTAATAAATTATACTTGGAAATCAATAGTAAAGATAACTGGAAAATACTCAAGTATTTGGAAATTAGAAACATTTCTAACAAATCGATGAAAGAAAAAAGCCTTAGCGGAAATTAAAAATTGTTTTGAACTAAGTGAAAATGAAAATAAAATTAACCAAAATTTGTAGGATGCAGTGAAGGCAGTCCTTAGAGGGAAATGTATAGCTTTAAATGCAAATATTAGATCTTTAAGATCTAATTATTGATTTAAGATCTTTAAGAAAGATTTTAAATCAATAATCTAAGCTACCACCTTAGAAAACTAGAGAAAAAAAGACAAATTTAATCCAAAAACAAGAATAAAAAAGAAATAGTAAAAATTAGAGCAGATGTCAATGAAATTGAAAACAAGAAAACAATAGAGAAAAATCAATGAATCAAAAGTTGGTTCTTTGAAAATTTTAAGAAATTGATAAATATCTAGTCAGGCTAACCAGGAAAAAAAGAGAGAAGACACGAAATTTCCAAAATCAGAAATAAAAGAGAGGTTATCACTACTGAGTTCATGGACATTAAAAGGATAGTAAAAGCATACCATGTGTAACTCTATGCTTATAGCATTGATAATTTAGATTTAACAGTTCAACTCCTTGAAAGAAACAAACTGTCAAACTCTTATGAGGATAAATAGATTGCACGAATAGCCTTATATCTGTTAAAGATATTAAATCAACAATTAATAACCTTCCCCCAGAAAAGTATCAGTTTCAGTTCCAGATGGTTTCACTGGTGGATTATGCTGTGCATTTAAGGAAGAAATGAAATTACTTTTCAATTATCTCTTCCAGAAAAATAGAAACAGAAAGAACACATCTTTTTTCTCTTTTTTAAAAAATATTTTATTTATTTGACAGAGAGAGACACTGCGGGAGAGGGAACACAAGCAGTGGGAGAGGGAGAGGGAGAAGCAGGCTTCCTGATGAGCAGGGAGCCAGATGTGGGTCTCTATCCCAGGACTCTGGGATCATGACCTGAGTGGAAAGCATATGCTTAACCAACTGAGCCACCCAGGTGCCCCGAAAGAACAGTTCTTGATTCATTTTATAATGGCAGCATTAATCTAATAACAAAACTAGTTAAAGATATTATAAGAAAGGAAAGCTACAATAACATAGGAACAAATCCTTAAAATATTACTTAATTAGATCAACATTGTATAAAAAGAGATATACGCCACAAGCAAATAGTATTTATTTCAGGTATGCAAGGCTAACTCAACATTAGAAAACCAGTCAGTGTAATCCATCACATTAACAGGTAAAGAAGAAAATCATATGATACTGGGATGCCTGGGTGGCCCAGTTGGTCAAGTGTCTACCTTCAACTCAGGTCATAATCCCAGAGTCCTGGGATCAAGTCCCACATTGGGCTCCTTGCTCAGGGGGGAGTCTGCTTCTCCCTCTCCCCTGCCGCTTCCCCTGCTTATGTGTACTGTCTCTCTGACATATAAATAAAATATTTAAAAAAACCATACGATACTATCAACTGGTACAGAAAAAGAATTTGTTCAAGTTTAACACTGATTCTTGATAAAAACTCTCAACAACCTGGAATTAGAGGGAAATTTCCTCAATTTGATGAAGAATATTCACAAAAAGCCTACATTTAACATTATATTTAGTGGTGAGAAAATTTCCCCCTAAGATCAGAACAAGTCAAGGATAGTATCTCTCACCACTCCTATTCAACATTATATGGAATCTCTACTAATGCCATAAGACGAGAAAAGAAAATAAAGTTATAAAGATTGGGCATGAAGAAATAAAACTGTCTTTTTTTTACAGGTGACATGGTTGTCGGTGTAGAAGTCTCAAAGAATTAAAAAACAAAACCTCTGTTTTCAGATCCTCAAACTGAAAAAGAACTTCAGCTTCAAGGACTGGATTTTGATAGCCAAAAAATAGCCAAGTTGATTAATTGTCTAATTTGTTTATCTTTGGTTTTAGAAGGCAATGCATGCTCAGAGTGATAAATGCAAATGGTACAAAAGATTAGGAAAATAACTTTTTCTTTATTCCAAGAAACAATTACAGTTATCAATTTATGGTTGTGATATTCCACAAATGCTCTAATCATACTCTGTTTTGCAGAAGGTAGGTCAGAGCTTGTAGCTTAAGATGTAAAGGAGAATGTTGACTGTTCCATTTGTAAAATCTTTATAAACCATACATTTGTGGAAACTTTTTCTTTCTAGATTGCATTATTTTAATTTTTTACAATGAATAGTTACTGATATCATAGTTAACTAACAGATGAATTTTTTTGGTTAACATAAAATTTCCAGATACTACTACCTTCTGTTCCTTTTGGGTAAATAATTCAAGAATGGGGTCAGGGTTAGTGAGATATTTTCTGTTCTTTATGAGTGTGCATTGAGCGTGAGTATGTATGTAGAATTTGGAGAAGAGAAGAGGTCGAAAAAAGTTGAAAGCCCGAGAGAAGAAAAGACTTCTTGAGTGTCTCTAAGTCCTCTAGGACTACTTAAGAGTTACAAAGAGGTGTTTCCAGGTCATAAGACCTTTCTTGTGGACATCACTATTTGGGAAATGCTTTAGAAGCAGCAAAGCCTTAAGCTGAAGCAGGCCTTTAAATCCTCGGACTGTGGTTTAGAGGCATGAACTTATGTAGTTTTCCAGGGTCTGACTGTGGATAGGGAAGCTTTGCATCTTTAAAAAGATCTCTCTGCCTCCCCATTTTGAGTCTCTTAATCTTTGTTAGCAAAGTCATTGTGAAGTGAGAAGGGAAATGAGCTCCAACACATTTGTGCACTCATCATCATCATCAATACCTGGCCCTGATTAAAACCAATTGTCTTCTTCTTTTCCACATTTTGAATTTCTTGCAAATCATCACAGACATATCACATTTTGGAAAGAAAATTGCATGCCATTTTAATGAACTTAAAAAATTGGTCCAATAAGCAGGAATTTGATATGCAAGAATGAACACTTTGATGACACTGGTGCATGACAGTTGTCTTGACCAATATCATATATGAAGACTTTCTTCTGGGGGTTCCATCTGCTTTGAGATTAAACTTAACAGAAATCTTCTCTCTGAGCCATAGTGTAGGCATTAGAGGGGGGCTTTTGTGTACAGTGCTCTGTGATGAGGTTAAGGTTGAAACTAGGGTTTGGAGAAGGAAAGGAGAATGTGAAGAATTGGAGAAGAAGAGCTTAAAATTTAGGAAGGGAGGTAGAACATTTGAATAACCTTAAAAGCATTATTTTAGAAAAAATCAAATAATGCATCAGTATCAGGGAGTGCCTCATATGGTGCAGGAACCTGTGTGGGTGTAGACAGAAGCAATGGGATGTGGTTGGAAGATACCACACTTCCACAGGGTGTCCAGGAGAACCTTTCAGCTGTGATTGGCAGACTGTCTCCCATTTACCATCTGGAGGTTTCATGTAGCAAGGTCACATTCCCAAATGCTTTGCTTTTGGAGTCCAGCCAGATGCGGCCACTAGCTTTGCTCAGAATTTACTGGATGCCCTGTCTGAGATCCTTTGGTTTAGTGACATTTTCCTGTAATGTGGCATGTGATGTCTGTATAGCCATGTGCAGCCCACTGACATGAACTCCAGGGGGAATCTTGTGGTTCTGGTGTTACCCCTTAATGACTTGGAAAAAAACAACAACAACAGCACGTCTCTCTTTCTGGACAATACTGGTTCTCATCTTTCCAGTGCTCTTGTCTTGGTGAGGATGATACAGTTGTTATTTTTGGGTCTCATCATTTCTCAGTGGAGTCATTGTTGTGTTTTTGATGCCCTGTGAAGAACACCTTGGAGTGCTCTAAAAAAGCATTAGCTGAGGCCAGTTGTCCATCAAATCTGTAGATGTGTGCAAGGGCAGGCTGGTGAGTCATATGCTTCCCATCACCAAATGAATCACCTGGAAACCTTATTAGGAACTTTCCAGTGACAGGCTCAAATATATTTACTTGACACTACTTGGTTCTTTTAACTTTAGCTTGCTCATCTCAGGGTGATGCTGGGTGCTGCCAACTGCTGTCTTTGCTCTGAGAAACACATGGTCATGAAAGTGTTAATTTGTTATTGATGCATTTGAATACCATGAAGTTAAGAGTAGTAAGGAAGTTTGATGGTATCTAAACTGTGCTGCAGCTTCCAAGTTGGAAGCAGCTCCTTTCTCCCTAAAATGTGAGGCAAAAACCACCGTTCACCCAGTTCCTGCTTTGTGCCAGGCACAACGCATTACCAGGCATTAGTCCTCCCCTCTAATTCATTTCTTTAATTCTAACATTAAATGAGGCCCTATCTCATAGATGAGAAAAGACTGATGCAGTGCTTAAAGAATGCTTGATAGTTACCTGGTGTCCCCCTCCCCCCCCCAGATTGTGTCAGAACAGTTGCAACACCATTCTGACTTCACTTTGTCACTTGTCGGAAGCCCTCATGTGGTGGAGATTCACCTCAAAGAACTCAACTCAAGCTTGACCTCAAGGAGGATGTCCTGGGTGTGGGATGCAGACTGCTTAAATTGCTGGTGAAGACATTTAAGGACCAGGGTAGAAGTTCTGATTCACTGTTCACCTCTCTGTTCTTCCTTGAAAAGAACACACAGATTTCGCTAAATTCACTTACCACCCGCAGTCCCTCCAAAACATTTGTCATATTCAGTTTCCATTTTTATCTGCTGGCCTAACTCATCTGTAAGCCCACGTACAGCCATTTTCTTTTTCAAATTGTACACTTGCATCTTCCTTCAAACTGGTTTTCTTGTATGGTTTGGCTATTTCTGCATGTTAGAAGATTACCCTGAGAATTTATTTTTTTCCCATTCCAATGACATCAATAAAGCTAAAGTATATTCAGTAGCAAATATAAAGGGTAGCTTTATTTCTTCACTAAGATCTTCACTCTAGCTTGGGTAAGGCAAGTTCAGCTCCATACCACTCTTTTTCATGTATCTGTCCAGACCTTAGTTTTGATCTCTGTAAAATAGGGATAGTTACAAATCAGATACATCAAACTGCCTCAAGTCTATTGTGAGGACAAAAGAAGTCAATAGTATGCTTCCAGAGAACGTGGAATATATACAAATGTAATGTTTTTATGATAAGTAGTGGCACTGACTTTCTATTTTGGCCTCTTGCCTTCTTCCCTCATACTTCAGTCTTCATACTTCAGTTTCAGGTGTGTGGTCACATGTTTCTGCAGACTTCAATTGTCATACCCCATGTATTATATTAGTCTGTGAGGGCTGCCATAATAGGGATTCAACCACAAACTGGGTATCTCAAACAGCAAGTATTTATGTCTTCACAATTCTGGAGGTTGGAAGTCCAAGATCAAAGTAGCAGCGGGGCTGATTTCTTCTGAGGGTCTCACTCGTTGGCTTGTAGATGGCTGCCTTCTCCTTGTGTCTTCACATGGTCTCCCTTTGTGGATGTCTGTGTCTTAATTTCCTCTACCTGTAAAGGACATCAGTTGTATTGTATAAAGGCCTGCCTAATAACTTCTTTTAACCTGAGTTACCTCATTAAAAAACTTGTTTCCAAATACAGTCACATTATGAGGTTTGGGGTCTAAAACTTAATCATATGAATTTTGGGTTAACATGATTCAATCTATAATACCTTATTACTTTTCCCCATTTCCCATCCTTCCAAGATGCCCTTTCTATGTGTTTTCACAGCATTCTTCATTTTTTCCTTATCATGGCACTTACCATTCTTATAACTTCTTATTTGCTTAGTTTTATTCCACACTAGACTCTAATAAACCTGAGCAGATATCTGCTTTGTTCTCACTATATCCCCAGTTCCTGGAGCAAATAGATTTCCAATTAATTTTTGAATATTTGTTGAATGATTGAGTCCATGTTATTACTTATAACCATGTGAAATTATACCAAATATTCCATATTTATAATGTCTCATATAATTTATATTTCATGTAAAAATCACAACAATCCCATGAGGTAGATACTTCTGTTAACATCCCTATTTTATAGTTGAAGAATTTGTAGCACAAAAAAGTCAAGCAATTCACCTAAAGTCAAAAGGCAAGTAATACTAGGGAAGATGGAATTTGAGCTCAGGAATTATGACTTCAGAGCTCTCATGGTTAAATACAAGATTGAGATGTTTCTTGGTAGAACAACAGTATGGTTTCTAACACCCCAGCTTCTGGCTTTATCTGAGCTCAGCAGAGCATCTCTTTAATCCATGCCTTAAACCAGAGAGTTTCTTATGGTTGTCTTAGAGTGGTAGAGTAGAGGCAGAGGGAGGGTAGGGGAGAGATGGACAGGTCTGAATCACAGGGGTTGTATTTGGAGTCAGATTAGGTAGAAGAGAGACAGTGAAGGAACTGGAAGGGGAGGTATTCTAGATGAAAGAGTTTTTGCTACAATTTTTATCATCCCATCTTACCTTAGAGATGAACAGCTTACAAGTCTCTACAATATTCAAAGCACTCTCCCTTATATCATCTCATATGATTTTCAAAATTGTCAACTGATATAAGCTGAGAAGGTATTATTACCTGTATTTGATTGATAAGGAAACAGATTGAAAGTGGTTAAGTACATTGCCTAACATTGCCAAGCTTGTCACTGGAGGTCCCTGTGATTGAATTCTAAGCCTTCTGCCATTCTGTCTCTGGGACTGAGTTTAATGTGGGAAGGGAGTAAAGAGAGAGCTGCATTTCAGGGGACCACCTTCACTCAGGAAGGAGAAAGAGCATCCTGCAGAAGAGACTGTCTAGGCTGCTGGAAAACACTGATAAGCTCTAAAAAAGTGCTGGTGGAGGAAGTCAGGGGATCAGGGAAACTCAGGGTTGAAGTCATCAAGTGAGATGACTTATGAATGCTTTCTACATGTGAATACTCAGCAATTTACAGTTGGGAATCATGGAGCATGTCCCAGAACGTGTTCTCAGTGATGTGGCAAGGTCTAAGTCCAGAAAAACTCTACTCTCTGAATGAAGTTTGTATTTTTTTTCACTAAAATTTCCATGAGCCAAATATTGCCAACTTGCTAGTTATCTTTTTATTTGATTTCATTTGTTTCAGTTTTATTTGCCTGAAGGTGTACTACTCTTGAGTCTTTCCTCAGGATGGGTTTTCTTCTGCAGATTGTTTGCAATACCTAAATCCGTGTTTGCTACTGCTTCCCTTCCACAGACCCAAGGTCCTTCTGTTGTGATGCAAGCAAGATTATTATTTTAAAACCACTGATTCTGAGATGTGGCATCTTAATTTTTATTCTTCCTTCCCTTTAGTTCTTCCTTCCATGAGTTAGAATTGAAAATTAGACCTGTTTTAGAAATATGTCTAGAATTAGAAATAAGATGTTTTCTCCTTCATGCTGTGAGGGTTCCTCAGCTTTCCTTTCTTCTAATCCATTTTTGGTTCTGTAAATTGTGCTGTGGTGGCTGTTCTATGAGATAGCCGAACTTGTAATGAGAATGTGATGTGCCTAGCTGGAGTAACAACTTGGCAGTGAGGTCATTGAATCCAAGACAGGTAAACAAAACATTATTTGTCTGACTTCTGAGGATCTTTATGGATCCTTCTTCCTGCCAGGATTAACCACCACCACATTTTCTTATTTACTAGGATTAGAACACAATAGTTTAAAGAAGTGCTGTTCTAGTTAACTTCATAGATAACTCTTTGGGAGAATCATAGGGTGAGAGAACATGTGGTCTGGATGTGTCTGTATACTTCAGCAGCATGTCCTACTGTGGCCAGAAATATAAAAATTTAATTTTGGTACTGGAAGTCATTCAATTTTTGACAAAGTTGTTCAGTTCAGTACTGATGTAAAGAGACTTAAGTGATCATTTCTACCTCTACTTCCTTCTGTGATGTGGAGAACTTGGGGACTGTATACATTTTATCTAGGTTTGGATCACGAATTTGGCCTTGGATGGACAGTGTGGCCTTTCCCAAAATATGATCGATCCTTTCCTGCCTCTGAAGCTTTGCTAATTGCTTTGTCTTCAAATGCTTACCCTCATTTTTTTTTCTGCCTGTGCAAATCCTACCTGCTCTTTAAGTTTGATCCAAGTGCTTCCTCCTCTCAGAAGCCTTCCATGATATGAAAGTCAACAGTTCTCCTCTGTGTTCTGTTTGCTCTTATCTCTAGCTAAGATCCAGCATATATTATCAATTTGTCTTCTGAATGTTTAATCTTTGCCACTAGATTGTAAACTTTCCAAGGCTAGTGCCCTTTTCAAGCTTTGCATGACCAGAATCTTTCTACAGAGATTTGTTTATAGTAGGTGTGAAATAAACTTGTGATATTGGTTGATGTATGTGTGTGTTCCCTAACACAAGACATATGGAGTTCATTGGCTTGGTACTTGAGTGTCACCACCCTAACCCCCACCCCTTTCTCCAAGTTATCCTCTTGGCCTGGCCCAGCTGAAGCTGTGGAAAGTAGATAAATCACCCAGCTCCTAGATCAGACAGCTCAGAGACAAATGAACACAGCAGGTCGTTGCCACTATAATGATGCAGGGCTGTGCTGTTTGCCCGTTTCTGGACAACAATAGATTGCTTTCCTTCTCTTAACTTTAATTCCATTTCTCATAAGCCTGAAATTGCACTTACTATTTTCCAACTTCTCTCCCCCCCATCCTGCCCTAGTTCATGTCAGTGTTTCCTTAACTAACATTTTTATGGTTTGAAAATCAATTCTCTACCACTTATAAAGACATACTCTGTCCCTAGCCTTTGTTCTCAGCACCAGCCTCAGCACCCCCCATTAGCCCAGTAGCGTGGCTTTAGACCCACTTGAGAGTTTCTAATCTCTGATTCCTTTTTATTTGAACTCTGTGTAGATCTGGGTTGATGTTTATGAAATAGACTTTCTCCTGCTGACTTTTTATTGATTCTCAGATAATGAAATCTTTGGAATTATGGAATTGAAAAGATATTGGGTTGAGTAGTTCTTTTTAATTGGAAGCCTCACTTATTTTACCCTGTTCAACCTGAAGATTTTGGAAGAAAGGAGAGATTTGTGGGTTGAGGCAAAGGGTTTGGAAGAGACTTTACTGACTCTCAATGGCCAGATTCAGAGAAGTATTCAGGATCCCTTATAATATAGATTCAGATTGCCTTTTATTTTCTTCGTCTTTATGGTTGTCATGCTGACCTTTAAATTCAGCACCATGGACAGAAGAGATTAGCTCGGGAAGTGGTTGGAGCAAAACTAGGACTCAGTAGAATCACTTTCATTCTCAGGGACAGACTTGTTTAAAGGCACATGAATGACAAGTTGAGAAACTCCATAAAGAATACCTTTGTTGCCCTAATAGATCACCTAAACTGAAAGGTTCAGTTAAAGGCATTCACTTTGGAATCAAATATCAAAACTTGCATTCTAACTTTTATATTTATTACATATATGACTTTGGGTCTGGTGCTATCTCTGAGAAGCAGTTTCTTTATGTGTAGATTTGGGAAACTACTACCCTTAGAAGATGTGGAGTGTATATCTAAGGACTAGATTTGAATCCTGGCTCCACTCTTTGCTAGATTGGGCAAGTTACTTCAATTTGTATAGTTGTTTTGTATCTCTTAAATGGGGATAAAAATGGTACTTTTTTCATAATGTTGACGGGAACACTGAGATAATATGCATAAAATTTCTAGAAGTGTACCTGGGATATAGTACACTATTATTATTCTAATAATTATTTAGTAAGATCATTGTGCAAATTTGATGAGAAAATATATGTAGATATCGGACAGAGACTAGACATGCAATAAATTCTGGTTATGTTTTCTCCTCTTTCCACTAAGATTGGAAATAACTTACAGTTCCTTTGAGTTAAGCATTGAGCTCTAAGCCTCGTAAGTGCCCTTGGAAGGGAATGCATATTCAGATAAACTGGTATAAATTTGAATCATTTATCACTTACTGTAATACAGAGAAGCATTAAAGTTTTGGGTGCCACAGCTGGGGAGAGTGGGCCAGGAATGGAAAAGTAGAAGACTGCTATCCTGTTTTCTAGTTTATTGGAGTTGAGTGTGATTTAGAAAACTGGATGATCAGAATCCTCTGCTTGATCCTGTGCAAAAGGCTCCCCATTCATACATTGTAGCTTCAGGCATTTTGTGATTTGCTATATGAGGCTATGGAATTTGGTCCAGAGTGGAAAGGGACTCAAAGAATGTGAATACAAATCCAAGAGCCCCGCCCATTGGTCTATGAAAATTCTGCCTATAAACAGTACAGAATTTTGTTTTATTCATTCATTCATTCATTCATACATTCATGCATTGGCACATTAATTCATTTATATTCAGTAAGCATTTACTGATCATTGACTGTGTCTAGGCATAATGCTAGGGATTATAGCAGAATAGGATCATTTAGCCTGCCATCAGGATTAGGGGAAGTCAAACGTGTATGAAAATCATTAAATGAGTCAATGAATATTAAGTACATAATGTTGTACCTGGCAAATAGTAGGGATTTAATATTTATTAGCTGGTTTTATTGTAAGCTACTGTTTCTACTACTACTATCATTACTTATATGATATTTCGGTGAGTGACTCTCTGGATATGGTGTTTAGAGAAGGAGGGAGTGATTGGCAATTTTGGGAGTTGCTGGTAGTATTTTTGGAAAGGAAGTAGCATTTGAAATTGACCTTGAGGCATGGGTATAACTTGGTCATGGACAAATGGAGAGGAAGTGGGTTTTTAGTTGAAAAATGTGTGTGAACCAAAAAGTGGTAGGTGATCATGGGGGTTGATTATTAGGGAATAGCAAGTACTTCAAAGTGGCAGAAGCATTATTTACAAGAACTAGGAGACAGGACTGGGAAGGCAGGTTAGAGGTTGATCTGGGTGGCCTTGGATGACAGACTGTAGACTTTGGAACTTAAACTGTGAGTGATATGGCACTATCCAGAATTTCATTTTGTTTTATTTTACTCAAGGAGGGTAACCAGGTATTTATCTGTTACTTTGTTACTATGGTAGTCATTGTCGTCGTCGTCGTCTTCTTCTTTTTAACAATTAACAACAGTCAACAATAGCACCATGGTTCATATTCTATTTAATTAAAATTCCCTGTGAGAATATTAGGTATATAAACTGATGCTACCTACTCAGCCCAGTTTTATGTAATAATCTCTTGATTTATGATTTTTTATTAACAGATTCAGCCATTTCTTCCTAGGACCCAGCAACCAAACCTGGACCAAAGGCCTCACGTCCTTAGGTATCAAGGTGCATGTGGCAGTGCTATCTGTGCTGAATTGGTGCCAAAGACTCTTGTGGGAGAAGTGATATTTCACTTCTCTTTTGTTCTCTTGTCTGGAAGCTGCTATTACACAACCTTCACTATCTGATGCTAATGAAACAGAATTCTATACAGGTGAAGGGCTGAAAGGTGATGGTGTCGAAGGAAGTGATGCAGGAGATGAGAAAGTTCTTTATTGGATTTCCTGTTCTTGCTTCTTTCCCCTTTTCTCGCTCTTCTGTCCCTCTTTCCCCCTCACTCCCTCTCTGTCTTTCTCTCATCGTATGCATACATGCACACACAATGTGGAATCTCAGACTGCTGAGCAGAGGCAAGTTTATATGAAAGTCAACTTCAGTTTGCAGTGGGTGTTTCATTTAGTCTCCTGTAATTGACACAACAGCTTCTCATATCCTTTCCTGTATATCAAAAGTAGTCTTTATGTTCGCTGTAGTTATGTGGTGCTAGTGATTGTGAGGCACATTAAAGTGACTGTGACAGTGAAGCTCTCATTGACCTGAGCATATTTGGAGAGTGTATAGAAATGATTAGGCTGAGTAGCTATAAAGTACCAGCAGAAAATGGTTAGATTTGGGAAGGTGATTTGGCAAGGAATTGAGCCAATTCCAAGTACTCCAAAGCAGCCGACTTTATTGAAGATGAGAATGTATTGTACTTTGTGAAATGTGGCAACCCAGAAATCATCTGTCTTTGCAAAATAACAGCCTTGTTTATTCAGTCAGTATTTGAACACTGACTATATGCTAGGACTATGCTGGGGTTTACAGAGATAGCGGTGAATAAGACAGGAAGAAATACCTATGCTTATGGAGCTCTCTTTGTGGGACAGATGGAAGGAGTCATCTCAGAAGCTTGGTCTCCTGAGACTACTCCCTGCTTTTCATCCTCTATAGGTTTTAGTGGAACATTTCAGCCCAGATAGGGGAGATTGGTTGGCCCTTGTTTCTACAAGGGGTTCAGGGTTCCAAATTCCAACCTGCTAGTTATATTTAAGCAGCTGGACAGGAATGGAAGCCTCTATTCCAGGATGGATACCTTGGGGAATGTTGGTTGTTATTCAACCATTTTGAGTGAAACGGAGTGCAATTGGAAACAAGAAGACAGAGAAACCCAACTCCCTCCTCCCAGAAAAAAAAAAACAAAACAATTCTCAAAGAAGACTTCTAAGGTGTAGTGACTTGATGGGTTGTTAGAGAATATAACTTTCTCCCAAGTATGGGATCGTAGGCCAACATTGAATTGACTAAAACTGGGTTGACCCTTGAGATCGCACAGAGAAACCTAAGAAAATCATCTAGAAAGACAAGGATTGAGCTTAATTTGCCTGAGCTTTGAGAGCTTTGTGTGTTTCTCCTGTACTTATTTCTTCCTTTCTGCTTCTGTTCTGGCACTGCTATTGGCATGACCCTTGGTATCTTTCTATGAACTTCTACTGGCTTGTCTGCTACTAAATGCTGACAGATTAAAGTATAACCTGATCTCTATACTTGGTGCTCACTGACACAGTCCAGTCTTGTTGCATCAGATGCAACACAAACACTTCTGTCTCTACCGGAGACCATGTGGCAGCCTGAGGCACAGAGGCCTCTGTGGGAAAGCTATATCAAGATGGAGCTGCTGGCTCTTTTGTTTGCATACACCAAATTTGAAATGGGCTGTCATTAACCAAATGGAGAGCAGCTGTGCTTACTAAGAAAGTATGCTTCCTCAGAACTGTGGACATGTTAGAAATTCTTTATCCACAATATATGGCTCTAGAGGCCTCAGGATCCAATAAAAAAGAGGCTTAGTTAATGTTATAGAAGGTCCTCTTCTCTTTGGATTAATTTTTTTTTTCCTGATTTAGTGATGAATCCTTAGGTTCCTTAGTTTGAGGATTATACCTTCGGGATTAATAGGGTTTTCTCAGTTAGAAGGCAAATTCCACTAGCAAGATCTTATATAAAACAGTTTCCAGCCAGTAACACCTTCTTTAATGTGAATTAAGTTTAATGTGAATTCCAAAGGAAGTGAGCAAATTCCTTTGGAAATTGAATGCAGAGCTGTAAGAGGACCATAGGAGGGAGAGAAAAGACCAGAGTGGGAGTTCCCTCACAGGGAGTCTACCAGGGGTGGGAAGTCCACAGATGGAAGGCAGAGCTGCCAGAGACCAAGTTTGCATACCTCAAAATTGTGTCCAGTGTTGCCTCTGGCTGAAATCAGATTTATTTTAGTTGTTCTTACCATGTGGTCAAAGTTATGGTTAGACAGATCTGTCCCACCTTTTTCTTTCTCTTCTCTCTTCCTCCCTTACCTTCTTCCCCCAGGCCTTTGATTTTTACCTCTCCCTCTTCTTGTCCTTTTTCTCAATGGTTCAGGATTCAAGTTGCCACCTAGACCCCAAAGTGTAGGTTGTCCTCACACTGTAGGAACCCAAGAAATACTTGTAGAGAGGTGATTTCTGGAACTGTGGTGTGAGGAGCATGGACCCTCTCCTTAGCCTAAAAATGTAACTGGTGCAAATAACAGATATTTACAAAAACATTTTAAGTCTCTAGAAATTGTCTTTAGGGAATACAGCAGGTGAAGAAATACGTTTTGAAGAAGTTTTACTGAGTTTTGGCAAGAACAGGGGAAGTCTGGAGCATTTGCTGCATGATTTTCTCCTCCTTTCTCACCCTTCTAGTTTACAGAGCTGCACATCCACTCATAGCAAATGCAGTCAAGAGCACACGGCTCCATCTATAACCAGTTGGGAGCTATGGTGTCTCCCAGGGAGGGGCAGACCATTAGCACTTCTCATTGTCCTCGACCACTCCCATGTCTGTGTTTCAGAGGCTCTATTCTAGGCAAGAGTGACTGTGAGATACAGGGCTTTCTTCCTTTCCCCTATTCCCCTTGGGAAAAAAAAATCTACTCTGGGCATAGAAGTCCAGGAAGAGGGGTCCCAATCACCTCAACCTAGCTTGATTGAAGGGCAATCCATGCCAGGAGTAGCAAGCCACAAAGACTTGAGGTTTTTGCACCAACCCAGGGTAGCACTAATGAAGCTCAAGGAGTAGAGGTGTGCCTCAGTGAAGTAGGCCATTGTCCCTACTGCCAGTTGGGGAGTTGTGGTGCAGATTTATTGCTCAAGAGGAGAGGTACGCCATAAGAACAAAGAGCACTGAAGCCCTTCCCAAGTACACTGAATTTATTTGTACCATAGTGTGAGGAAATTCCAGCTTAGGATTTCTCTTAGAGACAATGGAGATTTTAGTAATATGCAGTTAAGAGGAGACTGGTAGCTCCATTAGAACAGTAAGGTAAACCTTAGACCATTTGGAAGTTTGTCAGAGAGAGCTATAGAAAGAGTTAGCTAAGAAGATCCCTCCTGGGGTTGACACACACAGATCTCCAAGACCGGTCTCAAAGATAACTCTGCAAAAGTATCCAAATTTAATTGCAACAGACTGTAGAGCAATTTGTGCCTTAGGGGATTGTCAAAAACAATAATTAGCCAGCAATTAGTGGAGGCTAATAGCTAGGCATGATATTGATGGAGCCAGAAACATAGAGAAACAAAGGAAGGAAACAAAGAGAGCCCTAGTAAAATCACTGCCATCCCAGAGTGACAATGTGCAGGATCTTGCCTGTGCCTTTTGAGCAGTTACAGCAGAGGGGGTATTCTTAGGGGGAAATAGACCACTAAAATAACCCATCCAATTGCAAAACAAATAAATAGGCAAAAAGCAACAATGAGACCCAGAGGAGGAGATCAGTGTTTAGAGTTTCTACAGTATACTGTCTAAAGTGTCCAGTTTTCAATAAAGTATGATAAGAGATGTAACACAAGGAAGTAGAAGATGACCCATATGGGAAAAAAGAAACCTGTAGAAAGTGTCTGTGATTGGCCTGACTTTGCAGACAAAGACTTCAAAGCAACATATAAGTACGTTCAGAGAACTCTAGGAAAAATTATGCTTAAAGGAATAAAGGAAGGAGGGAGCATATAACAACAATGTCTCATGAAATAGACAGTAACAAAAAGAGAGAAATGATAAAAAAATAACCAAATGGGAATTATGAAGGTGAAAAACACAATAACTGGAATTAAGATTTTACTAGAGGAGCTTAGCAGTAGATTTGAGTTGGCTGAAGAAAGAATCAGTAAACTTACAGACTGATAGAGATTATACAATCTAAACTGAGAGAAAAAAATTAAGAAAAATGAACAGCTTCAGGAAAATATGGGACATATATGTGTAATGAGATACCAGAAGGAGAGGAGAAAAAGGAGCAGAAAAAAATGTTTGAAGAAATCATGGCTGAAAACTTCTGAAATTTGATGAAAACCATTAATCTATACAACTAAGAGGCCCAGTAGATCCCAAATACAGCAAATGCAGAGAGATAAACAATCAGATGCAGTATTGTAAAAATTCTGAAAGATAAAGAAAATCTTGGAAGAAGCAAGAGAAAATGACTTATCACATACAAAGCGACCTTATTACCAACTAACTTTTCATCAGCAACAATACAGGCCAGAAGGCAGTGCGATGACCTCTTTAAGGTTCTGGAAAAGCAGTAGCAGCAAGAACAAAAACCCAACCGGCCAACCAAAAATCTTATATTTTGTCCAACAAGCTTTTGAAGATGAAGGTAAATGAAAACTTTCTATAAACTATGTAAACACAATCTGAGAGAATTTGTTGCTAGCAGACCTACAAGAGGTTCTCCAGGATAAAAACAAGTGACTTCAGACAGTAATTTGAACCCACATGAGAAACATGAAAAGTAAAGATCATTGTGTCATTTTGAAGGAAAGAATAAATGTGTATTCTTTCTTTTCTAAACTGACTTAGAAAGCAGCTGTAGTAAACAATATGATTATAATTGTATTGTTGGATCCTTTGCAGAGAGAAATGTAATATGCTTTCCAATACAAGTGCCACGAGATGGGTGGGAGAAAAGTGGGACTAGCGTAAGGAAATTAAGGAAATCACACAAGTTGGTAACTTGAATTTACAGGAACAAAGAACCAGAAATGACAAATGAGAAGGTAATATAAAAAACTCTATAAATAAATATTTGTCTTCTTTTGTTCTCTCAGTTTTAGAAGGCATAAACTTGTATAAAGTAAAAAATGATAACAATGTATTTGGGGTTTGTGGCATATCTAGATGTAGTGTACATACCAATAATAGCACAACAAGGAGGAAGAAAGTATAGGGTTACGTAGGAGTAACATTACCTTGCCTCACTGGTATAAATCTGAAATAGATTTTAATAAATTAGCATGTAGATGGTAAGCCCTACAGCAACCGCTAAGAAATAACTTCAAAATGGTAAAATATCATTTATGAGAATTAAAATGCTGCTTTGGAAAACATTTGCTTGATGCAAAAGGAAACAGTAAAGGAAAAATAGAGGAATGAAAAAGACATGCATATGGAAAATAAAAAGCAAAATAGCCACAAATTCAACTAGAGTTGAACTATGAAAATTGCAGAGGTTAGGGTGGACCAACACCCCCTTGCAGGAAAAATCCATGTATAACTTTTAACTCCCCCAAAACTTAATTACTAATAATCAACTTTGGATTAGAAACCTAATGGATAATATAAACAGTTTATTAGCACATGCTTTTTATGTTATATGCACTATTTATTATATTCTTACAATAAGCTAGAGAAAAGAAAATATTAATATGAAAATCATAAGGAGGAGAAAAAACATTATAGTGCTGCCCTATATTTATCAGAAACTCCACATATAAGTGGATCCGCACAGTTCAAACCTGTGTTCTAGGGTCAACTATATAACAATAGTAGCATTAAATATGGATGGATTAAAATACAATCAAAAGGCAGAGATTGTCAGACCAGTTTACAAAAAAAAAAATCATGATCCAACCATATGCTGTCTCTAAGAGGTACATTTT